>JAJPUD010013208.1:25317-45347 GCA_023553655.1 Myrmecobius fasciatus | reverse complement strand
TATCTCATTCCAGGCCCTTCGATCCTTCAAAGTAGAAGCTGCTAGGTTCTGTGTGTTCCTAATTGTGTCTCTCCGATATTTAAATTGTTTCTTTCTGGCTTCTCGTAATATCTTTTCCTTGGTATGATACTTCTGGTATTTAGCCATGATATTTCTGCGGGACATAATTTTTGGGTTTCTTTCAGGAGGTGATCGGTGGATTGTTTCAAGGAGTATTTTGCCTTCTGTGTCTAAGATATCAGGGCAGTTTTCTTTTATGATTTCCTGGAAGATAGTGTCTAGGTTCTTTTTTTCATCATGGCTTTCAGGAAGCCCTATAATCCTTAGATTGTCTCTCCTAGATCTATTTTCCAGGTCAGTTGTTTTTCCTAGGAGATATTTTATGTTTTTTTTCTATCTTTTCATTTTTTTTGTTTGTGTTTGACTGATTCTTGAAGTCTTGATGAGTCATTAATTTCCAATTGTTCGATTCTAATTTTTAATGTCTTATTTTCTTCAGTTACTGTTTTTAGTTCCTTTTGCAATTGACCAATTACATTTTTTTGTTCATTGCATTCTTTTTCCATTTTTGTCTATTTTATTTTGCAGTGATCTCATTTCTATTCCCCATGTTTCTTCTAACTCTCTTTTAAGATCCTTTATGTAATCTTCAAAGAAAGCCTTGTGACATGGAGTCTAGTTTTTGTCTCTCTTTGGGGCTTTTTCTGGAGTTGCTTTACCTTTAGGGGCCTCAGGATTTGAGGTCTGTTCTTCCCTCTCTTCATAAAAGTTGTCTATGGTGAGAGCTCTTTTTGGTTTTTTATTCATTTTTTAAAGGTATGACACCTCTTTAAGGCAAAGGTGGGACAGCTGCTTTAATTTGCCCTGGGTCAGTTCTGCTGATTGAGTTATTTCAGGTACTGGGCAGTTCTGCTGATTGAATTATTTCAGGTACTGGGCAGTTCTGGTGATTGAATTATTTCAGGTGCTCATCAGTCCTACTGATTGATCGCCCTAGGGTGCTGTCTAAAGGCAGCTAGGTCTGATGCTCATCAGGGTTTCAGGGGTTCACAATCTACCCCCCACAAAAGGCAGACCCTCCAAACCACCTGCCCATAATCAGGACAGATTGGCCCAAGAGGTCCCCAGAAGACTCCCAGGTGTGTGAAAAGCACAACGCTCCCACTCCTGTTTTGACTCCTGTTCAGACTCCTGTTCCAGCTCCCTGCCCTGGTCTCCCTGTGCTGCAGTCTGGGTTCAGCAGACCACCCCCCTGCCCAATTAAGACAGACCTGTTTTGAAGTTCTTCCAGAGTATCTTCTTCTAGAATCGTGTTGTCCTCCAGATATTGTGGATTTTTTTGCTTCAAAATCAGTCTAGAGGCTTCATATGTTGTTGGTTTGAGGGAAGGTTAGAGGAGGTTACAGAAACTCCTGTCTGATTGCCACCATTTTGGCTCCACCCCTGAATGCATTTATATCCCAAATAAAACATAACCAAATTTTGTTCCTACCTGGTGGGAAATGATTGTTTTTTATTTAGCAGAAATGTTGTACTTAGGACCACAATTTATTTCAGTTTCTATTCTTTTCTGTGATTATGTTCAAAAAGCAGAACTATCTTAAGAAACATGACAGTGCATTATTATGAAAAGTATGAAAAAATGCAACTTTGCAGTTTTCATTGAACTTTAAATTGTTATTGGGATTGGAATTTTTTCCTTTTTTATTATCAGAACTGCAAAAGGATGAATCTTTTTTTTTAAATCTTGAAAAGATCATAAAGATATTGGAATCTGACTTCCTCATTTCACAGGTTGAGGAAAATGAGGCAGACAATATGTGACATTCTCAGTCATACTACTGCTAATAATGTTTGTGCTGCATTTAAGTTAAAAGTTTTACTTTACTAAAAGTTTACAAGATCCTCTAATGTAGGGACTCTTAACTATGAGTCCAGGTCCCTTAAACATCTGTGCATAGATTGCAGGACATATTGGAAAGACACATTTTTATATAATTGATTTTCATAATAATTTAATGTAAAATATGCATTTCAAAACCCCATTATGAATAGAGGCACATGGCACACAGCCAGGGTAAGAATCCCTGCTCTAATGCCAGACTATGACAATTAGAATGTAAATTCCTGGGTGGGAGAGACCATTTTCTTTTTATCTTTGTATCTCTAGAACTCTACTTAAATGCTTGTTGATTAATTAAAAAAATTTTTTTTAACCATGGAACAAAAATTATATTCCTCCATCATTGGAAAAAAGCAAAAAAAACAAAAAAACAAAAAAAAACCCAAAACCCAAACAACAACAAAAAATAAAAACAAAACTCATATAACAAATACCTATAATCAAATAAAATCAAACACCAAACTGACCATATCTAAACAATTATTGTATTGTTCAACCTAAATCTATGACAAATATGTAAGGATACAAGAAGCTTATTTCATTATTGGTCCTTTGAAATTATGATTATTCATTGCAGTGATCAGAGTTTTAACTATATAGTTTCATAAAGTTAAATTTCATTCACTTGCTTTGTTTTCTTTTGTTGAGGTTGAACCTCTTACTCTTGCCTAGGCTAGAAGAATATTGTTAATTTATGGAAAGTTTTAGTTCCTCCATTTGTGAACTGGATTTGTTTGTTCTCCTTAGGTAGCTTGGTATTCCTATTTTCCATTTTCCCAGCTCACCACATTGGTGTAGAACTTAGTTGCAACAACTGATCAATTTATCACAGTTCAGAATTTAAGTGATTTACCAGCCTCATTATCTCTAGTATCAGGGATCACAGATGTACTCCATAATATGACCATAATTTGTGTTCCTACACTCATTATATAAATTGTTTTACTTTTCCTCATTTCATCATTAGAAAGGAAGCCGATAACTGGAAGAAAAAAATATATATAGCAGTTTTCTTTGATAGGGGTCTTAGATCCAAGATATATAATCAGCTGATTAAAAATTTAAGAATGAGTTATTTCCCAACTGGTAATTGGTCAAAGGACATGAATAGATAGTTTTCTTATTTTAAAAGGTGAAACAATATTTATTTTCATTTAAAAATATTTTAATTACAAGTAAAAAAATGAATATTTGTTAAAATTTTAGTTCCAAAATTCTCTCCCTTTTCCCTCCCCTCACCTCTTATTAATAGTAAACATTTTGATATAGATGTGGCACATACAGTCATGCAAAGCATATTTCCATAATAGTCAAGTTATGAGACAGAATGCAGACCACAAGAAATAATATTTGATCTTAAATCAGACTCTACAAGTTTCTCTGCAAATGGATAGAATTTTTAATGATAAATCCTTGGGCATTGTTTTGAATTATTTTATTGCTGAGAAGAATAAAATCATTCACAAATAATCATCATACAATATTGCTGTTATTGGCTACAATATTATTCAGTTTTTTTCTTATTTCACTTTGCATCAGTTCATGTAAACCTTTTTGGGTTCTTCTGAAAATATTCTGCTTGTTGTTTCTTAGATTACAATAATATTTCATCACAATCATGTACTACAATTAATAGGCATCCCTTCAATTAAAAAAGCTTTACCATCACAAAAAGACACACACCCATATGTGTGTGTGTGTATATATAAACATATATATACTTTTTAAAATATCACTTTGGGATATGCAACTAGTAGTACTATTTTCTGTGTCAAAGGGTATACACAATTTTGTAACCTTTTTACAACCTTATTAATAGTACATTAATGCCTCTATTTTTCCATATCCACTCCAACTTTCTAAATTATTCTTTTAAGTCACAGTTGCCAATTCGATATGTATTATATGGTAACAAATACATTTTGATTAGAATTGTTCTAATTAATAGTAATTTAAAACAATTTTATATGACTATAGATAACATTGATTTTTTTATCTGAAAATTAACCTGTTCATATCTTTGAGCATTTATCAATTGGATAATAACTTATGTTTTTATAAATTTGACTGTTCTCTGTATATTTGAGAAACAAGAGGTTTTTTCAGAGTAATGCTATTAAAAGAAAATAGTTTTCAAAGGAATGAATCCAAGCTAACAGTAATCATATGAAAATGCTACAGGTTATTAAAAATAAGAGAAATGAAAGTTAAAGCAACTCGGAGGCTAACTCATATTTGTCTGGTTGTCAAAGTTGACAAGAAAAGGAACATTATAAATGTTGGAGAGGCTGTAGAAAACTGTACATTAATACTGTTGGCAGAGTTATGAACTGATAAAATCATATTGAAAATCAATTTGGAAATATATCCCAAAAGTCATTAAATACATTCTCTTACCTAATAAATATACATTTTAGGTCTCTAACTAAAATAAATCAAAGAAAGTGTCTGTGTGGAATGATACAATATATGCAAAAATATGTATGTCAGATATCATACTAGCAAAAAAATGGAAACTGGGTGAAATTCCACTAATTGGTAAATGGCTAAAAAAAGATTACATATGAATATAACATAAAACCATATGAAATGAAGAAAGATCAGAGAAATCCAGGAAAATATTTCTGACTTAATTGACATAGAGAAGTTAACCTGCTTCATTTTCTTAAAAAGTGCTTTAATAAAGTCAAAGAACATAAGCACTCAATTATTCTATATATAATTGCTAGCAATTATACATGTCTCAAGCTAAAACTATGTAGGCATATTTACAAATTGGTAGGTCATTTAAAAAATAGTACATGTTGCCAAAAGGCCCTTTTGCATTATTGTTGTCAAAACATAAAAAAGGTTTAAAGTGTTTGTCAGTGGTGGAGGAAAAGGAGAGAAAAAAGATAGTCTGAGGATTCCTTCTTCTGCCACTGATGCATTCACTTATTTCTCATCCTTTTTAATATTTTCCTTTTCTCCTCCCTAAACCTTTTCAACTGGGAAGAAAAATGTATTGACTTTTATCATCACATTCAGTTCCTGTGGATATGCTTGGAATGGCATAGAGCTAACCTGAACCTTCAGTCCCAGCAATCAAAGGTGGTTTCTCCTCAAAGATAGATGGGAGAATGTGGAGGTGGTAGAGTTTACCTTTCAATAATTTACAATTTTTTTTCTCTTCCTACTTATTGCTTTTTTTTTCATTAAGAGAAACAAAATCCATTGAAATTTGGTGCCAAAAACTATACTCTAAGCAGAATTTTCAGTAACTTGAGGAAATCCTTAAAGAAAGGAGAAGGACTTTTAAAATGTAAATTCTTATTTCCTTTATTGATTGTTACAAGGGGGGGTGAACCAAAGGTTAATTAAAACTTAATATGCCATCCATATAGTTCCTACCCTCTTCCCATCCTTTTACAGTGAAAATCCTTGTTTTGTTTTGTTTTGTTTTGTTTTTTAATTTTCACAACAGGGTAGGGAATACAATTGTGTAAATGAATGTAAGATGTCCACAAAGTTTTACTGCACATTTCTGTACTTAAATTTTTGGGACATTATAGTTAACATTTATTTCTTTTGCAATTGAAATATAAACATGAGGATAATAAATTAAATTGAACATTTTCCAACTTCAGACATATTTTTCTTAGTAACATGCAATATATGTATATGCTTGTGTACATATGTG
This sequence comes from Myrmecobius fasciatus, assembly GCA_023553655.1. NCBI lineage: Eukaryota > Metazoa > Chordata > Mammalia > Dasyuromorphia > Myrmecobiidae > Myrmecobius > Myrmecobius fasciatus. The sequence goes on along the minus strand of JAJPUD010013208.1, from coordinate 39,765 downwards.
TATGTATATATATAAGCATGTAAACACACACATGCACATGTATGTGTGTATGTGAATCTATCTATAACTATATATCCCATATATATGGATTTTATTGATATGGTTGCTCCTTTCTAAAGGATAGATTGCAGCCTTTCCACACTTCATGTATCGTAGTTCTTGCTAACATTGTTTCTCAGTAAATCATATTATTTAAAATTGGATAATTGTATCTAGACCATATTGTACAATCTTCTTCATTTTAAAGACAAGTAAATTTAGAAGTAAGAACATCTAGTGATATATCCAAATGCCATACAGATACAAATCTTGGGATTGAAACCCATTATTTTGATGCTGTGATTTGGTGGATTCAGCTCTAAGAAGTCCAACAATTTACTGAAGTCATTCCCTATTTTCTTTTAATGTTAGAAAAACACATTTATCTATATAACTGCATTTCTATATGCTGCTCCTTTAAAATGAGATCTCTTTAACATAATGGATCTATGACTTTATCAGTATGTTCACTACCTCCCCCTGAGTCACAATATCTATTCTGTCTCATTATATGTGATTTTGTTCTACATAATATATATATATATATATACATATATATATAATTATATATACACCTATACACAAAACACACATGTATGTATATGTATGTACACTGTGAATTTTAATGCCTATTATAGGCTGCAAACAGCTTTTAAATAAGACAGATGTGATAGGAAATACGGTGCATATTACAACCAAATTCATTAGATATGCAAAAGATAAAAAGGATACATCTGAGATGCAAAACAAACTAAGAAATAGTCATTTTTTTGGTTTTGCTTATCAAGTCACCCTTTGGGTGCTGTTACAGTGTGAAAGCAATGAAATAGATTGAACATTCCTTTACAATCATGTAATTTTATGCACTATCTATTTTAGCTCAGGAGAGAAGGATAGAGTTCAAATTCCCAAAGGAAAAATATTTTCTTGCTTACAAACCTAAGGGAGGGCATAGCCAATAAAACCTCTTTTTATATAATAGGAACAAATGATTTGGGTACACATACTAGATTACCAAAAGCAGTTTTGTGTAGATATTTTCTTGAACACCCAAATCTAAGCATTTATTGGTTAGTTGTTAGTAAAACTGTTTCCCTGATTATCATAAATACTTCCCTTTTAGAAATAGGAGTTCTTTTCTGAGGGTCTTCTCAAATTGACACCTCCTGGTCTTTTTTCAGCTAAATAAAGAGGCAGGGTCTCAGAAATCTTTTACAATAACTATACTTTATTACTGTGGGATTTCTCTGAAGTATCTGTAGTACATAGCTGTGGGAAGTTATACAGAGGAATTCACTTTAATATACCTTACACTATAATGATTCTTGTCATATCGAAGGTATTTTCCCTTGGTTACAAGTTAGAAAGCTAACTTGTAACTAACAAAGGAGTAGTACCCTTTTTTGTGACATAGTCTCCATATAGGATTGTCTTCTGGGTTATATTTTTGCTATTGTGATAACCAGATAATTAGATAACATGGATTAGAAAGTTAGAGCTGTGAGAGTCTTTAGAATCAACTGAATATGACTGCCTTATTTTACAGATGAAAAAATGAGACATAAATGTTAAATGGCTTGATTAATCTCAAATTTCAAAGTTGGCATTGAATTAAAGGTTTTCTGACTCTAGGTTGAGTGACCAGTTACTAAACTGTGCTGTATTTCAATATGCCTAAAGAATATTATCTAATATACACTATAATTTAACTCCAAACTTTACCTCTCTGGTGAATTTTCAAGATGTATATCCCAGAGAATAGTAATCCATGACTAACAAAGACTAGTGGTTCTTCAATAGATAGGACTAGAAAGAAACTGTTTTCAGTTGATCAACTCGAAATGTCATATATAATGTAGGCCCTGTGATCTAAGAGGATTTTAATATTAGAAAATTTAAGCAATAAGGGAAATTAGACATTATCAAGCATGGCTCTCCTTTCATAGGTGAAAAACAAATGAAGCACAGAGGTTATATTGCTTGCCCAGGGTCAGAGAGCAAAGTAGTTTTTAAATTCATGTCTTCTGAGCTCTAGGTTTAGTGCTCAGTCTATTAAACCATGCTGCCTCTCAGTATGTACAAAATATTCCTTCCTAGCTCCAAACTTCCTATTTGAAACTGACTTATAAAAGTATAGGCATAGACAAAGTACCACCCAAAATACAATATTTTTACAAGTCTTCGGAGAAGTCTAGATAGGGATTATCAAAGCAAGTGAAAATACGTTGCCCCATTACTATTACTCAGAAGAACTGATTCTTTTTGAAAAGAGTGATTCAATAATTCTTGTGGACCAGTCTTCAACAATCTGTTCAAGTACATTCCTAGTAGTTTGAATCATCCTTTCACGCTGACCATTGTCTTGAGTATGATGAACAACTATTTTTATAGTCTGGGTGAATTTGCTCTCCACAAATTCTATACACTCATCTGAAATGCACAGTGACATTGTCAGAAACAATAGCAAGTGGCAATATGTTTTGCAAAATAACTGAAGCAAAATTGTGACAATTACAGCAATGAAATGAAATCAGGAACACTTAAATCCAAAAGAAATTTGTCAAAATGTATCTTTTGAAATAGCCTTCTAAATTCAGCATATCTTGACTAATGCAGAAATGGGCCACATACTCAAAGAAGATATAGTTAGAGAGAAAGAGAGGAGGGCGAGGAGGAGAGGTAAAGATACACACATAAACACAGATACAGATACAGACAGATAGAGACTGAAAGATAGACAGATCCAGAGACAGAGACAGAGACAGACAGACAGGCAGGCATAGACACAAAGATAGAGCTAGAGACAGACAAACACATGCAGGCAGACAGAGAAGAGAGAGAAAGAAACAGAAAAACACACACACAGTCAGACAGACACAAGGAGAAACAGAGAAAGACACAGAGATAGACACAGAGAGAGAGACAAAGATGGAGACAAAAAGACAAAGACAGAAAGTAGCAGATAGCAAAAAAAGAGAGAGACAGCGTTAAAGAGAGGGATGTTATAACTTATTAAAAAAGACTTTATACCAGTTTATTCTATAAATAATGTTTGATGGATGGGTGATGCTCTGAATTTAGTTTATTCATTGATGGATATATTGGCATTTTAGTAAATTACAAGGAAATATCAGATTATACTCTTGGATTAGCAGAAAATTTATGATGAGATTCAATACAGTATTGAGTCAAGTAAGAGAATAAGGAGTGACCTACCCATGAAGGTGCTTGACACTATACACTCCTGTTGCATGTGACAGGTTTTTTCTGATCCCATCAATAATATAATAATGACACAATTTCTGGCAAGATAATGAAGTAATCATCATAATCTTGAGGGCTCAACAATTTTGCCCGATAAGCCTTTTAGAAATAAATTATAGAAGGGGTATACTTGATGCTATATTACAATTTCTCTCTTACACTAACAGCCACCTTCAATGAACATCATTTAAAATACCACAAAGTCAGGAGATAGGTTCTATGATTAACCATAGATTTTATGAATATCATAAAATTCCAAGGTTTTATACCAACATGAATAATCAAAATCACCTAATGTCAAATGATATGCACTTCTATGAAGGTTCATATATTTTCTTTTGTTGGATTTTGAATGTTCTACTCTTCTACAGTAGCTTTTTAAATAGAATCCATATTTTCAGTTCTTAAAACTACATAATAAAGTGATGCTCCAATCTCAGCATGGGCAATTTTATCATATATTTACCTTGATTGAAGATATGGATTTCCTGTTTTTTGCTAATATTTTCTGCAAGATCTTGCTACATTCATATCAATATGTAGTTTTAAATTTGAAGCTAATCCTTGTATTTCTTCTATTTGTATTATTACAATTTACTAGTATTCTCTTTGGAGGAACACATAGGTGGCATAGTGGCTATAATGTTGTACTTGAGTCAGTAAGTCATAAGCAAAAAAATCCAGTCTCAGAAATTTAGTAGATGTATGATAAGTTAAAAACTTCTCAGTTATGTTTTAGTCCTCATCTGTAAATAATAGTACCTAACTCCCATGGTTTTTCTCAGAATAAAATGGGGAAATAAGATAAAATACAAACCTTAAAGTACTATATAAATGTTAACTATTATTATCATCACCATCAAATTAGTTCAGTTGTTATAGGTATGCCTAGATATTGACTTGAGACTTTATTGCTCTACTAATGTTACTCTAGGATCAATGATGACTCCTTAAGAAGACTGAAAAAACACTATTTTGGTAATGATTTCTGCTTCATTGGGAATAAATTCTTTACCATAATTCTGGTGTCCTTTTGTGTATTTTAAAAGGAATCTTTAAAAAGGAAGGATTTTTATCAGGGATGAATTCTTTACCATATAAATGATAAGTTTTGGTATGTGAATGTTGATCCTTGGTCATATATTGACTTGAAGTTATGCCTTTGGCATTGTCTTTTAATTTACTTTTTAAATTATTTTTTTCTCAATAGCATTTTATTTTCCAAATACATGTAAAAATAGTTTTCAATATGCATTTTTATAAAACTTTGTGTTCCATATATTTCTCTCTCCCTCCTTCTCTTCCTCCCTCCTCAAGACAGCAAGCAATCTGATATAGGTTAAATATATGCTATCCTTTTAAGCATATTTCCATAGTTGTCATTTTGTCATGTTGTGCAAAAAAAATTAGACCCCCCCCAAAGAAGCTCACAAGAAAGAAAAACAAACAAACAAACAAAAAGGTGAAAATGCTATGCTTTGATACACATCCAGTCTTAGTTCTCTCTCTGGATATTGTAGGCATTTTCCATCTCAAGTATATTGGAATTGAAATTAACTTTTTAAAAATTTATAATGAACTGAGACATAACAGAGTGAATCATGTGAGGTGAGGGGAGCTTCACAGAACCTCAGACCTAGCATCCCAGAGGAAAGATCTGCACAATTGTATAGCTACTTATGGGAACCATGCAACTACAGATTTGATATTGAAACAAAGGATTGAAGGACCAATTTTTTGAAGTTTTTGAGGAATCTGGGGTTTGGAGGAATGTTAAGTGACTTGCCCTGCATCATACAGCTAGTATTTATTAAATGTCTGTGACCAAATTTGAAGTAAGGACCTCCTTATTTCTAGCTATCCCCAAACATATAATTTCTGGGTTGAAACAGAAGAGTTCTTGGAGAAAAATAACAAACCATAGAATCAGGATGTGGAGGACAAAACTGGATATTTTCTTCACAGAAATCAAAACTCTAAAATATAAACAAAAGTAGTTCATTTATCTCAAGAGTGGGAATTGCATTTCTAAAATATGACTGATGGTTCTGGTGGAAAGTGTGCTTTCAATCACCTTACAAATTCATCAAATGCATTAGTCTCAAGTAAAATGGCACTGTGAGGTATCAGAGCCATAAGATATAAAAATCAGAAGTGATCTTAGGCAAAACAAATTCCAACCCTTTCATTTTGCCAAGTTAAAAAAAACTGACCCAAAAATGTTGTGACTTTCCCAAGATCATACAGAATTAGAGATGGAAGTCTGACCTAGGTTCTCTGAATCCCAATCTTTTGTTTTCCTCATGGCATATTTTTCACAATCATTTACATAACCCCATCACTTCTCAATTTAACAGCATTTTTTCAGCACATTCCATTTTATTTCAGCTTAGAAGCAAAGTCTCATCAAGTTGGCTGACATCACCATCTTCAGTATGTTCAAATAAATCTTAAACATAGATTCCAGAGTGACAGTCATTTTTAATTCCTCACCAGAAATACTTTAGTTATGGCTTCATGTATTCTACAGTTGTTTAACTTTAACAAAGACCCAATCTTGCTGCCAGGATGTTAATTAAATCAGATATTAGCAAGCAGGTGGCATATAAGTGGACCTTTATATAAGATTTTTAAATTACTGCAAAAGTACCTTGGAAACTATTACCAATCTACCTGTGAGCATAAGAAAAAGCTTAAAATCAGAAATCATATATTTAGAGATAAAAAGAACCATTAAGATAATTTAGTCCAGCCATGTCATTTAATATTATAAAAAATGATCAGATAACTGAGTGATTTCTTCAAGGTCATACAGATGACAAATTTGAAGCCAAATCCTCTATATGTAGCGTTTTCCAACAGTATGCCCTTGAAGAATCGAAAAACCATAAGTATGCCACATTGTGTCTTGATCCTCTTTGCTATTCATATATAACAATTGTATAACATAGTTTCTTAATTTTTATCTTATTAAAATATTTTAATAGTCCCATAATGATTTGCTTGCAGCAAGTTTAAAAAGTTCAACATGAGTCTTGTAGATATGCTGTCCATCATTTTAAAAATGTTATCTTTTGATTTACTATTACTTCTAAAACTAACATACCAAGTTCACTTTAAAATTATTAAATAAAATACCTTTTTGGCATTCTTATAAAACACACATGAAACGATAAAACCATATAAATAATGATATGTATAAATTTAGGATGATATCAAGATCAGCTTCCGAGGACACTCATTTAGTTAGTCTTTGACCCTAAAATGTTCATTTTAATTTTCATTCTAAATTTTTCTAATTGATCTAAATGCAGGACAATAATTCTCCTGGATCTTCTTGACTCTTTTTTTTTGGTTAGGGAATGGGGGTTAAATGACTTGCCCAAGGTCACACATTTAGGATGTGTTAGAGTCTAAGACGAAGTTTGAGCTCAGGTCCTTCTGACTCCAGAGTTGGTGATCTATCCACTGTGCCACCTAGCTGCCCCATCTTCTTAACTCTTAAAGCAGTTGATTTTCTGCTTTCACGTATCTTGCCAACTTGGTTCCTAATTATATTAGCCCTTCTTCTGCCTTTGCTACCTTGATTGAATGACTAATTTTGATTTATGCTCCTTCCTTTCTTCTATATCTTCTCATCCACTATTTTTCAAATCATAGAAGAATTTTCTAGGAATTTTTAAAAAAATCCTATTGTGATGTTTCATTGTCATGCAAGCTTTCAGAAAGTTTGCTGCTGATTATATTAATACCCACCATGTTAGAAAGATATATATATCTTGAATATAGTTATGACAAGAGTGTTTCCTTTTTTGGACTGTGATTGCTTCCCAGCCTCACCAAGAATGGATCACCAACACATTTGCCGCAAGGTAAGAACATGTTTAGCAATGGCAACAACTGGAAATGAAAGCCATTTCTGTGTGGTCTTTTTTCCCTTCACAAGTAATGTTGTTTTACTGAGAAAAAATGGAGTCAAGAATACTAAGAATGACAATTTTTATCTTGTCTATAAATATGAACAACTGTTGGTGCTTAAAATGTGAAGTCATTAGTAAACACCAATGAGTGGATATCACACTGCTGTAAAAAATAATCATTTCCATATTGACATTCTACCTACAAATAAAAACAAAGGCAAAGGGAAATGGTAGCTAAATTGAAGAAGTAGCCGAATCGGAAAAAAGACAGGGTGAAAAACATTTTTTTTAGTCTTAGAAACTTGGAAAATCAGCAAGAAAGATTTATTTTACTACTGACATCCTATCCACAAATATAAACAAAGGCAAAGAGAAACAATTTTTTTTTAGTCCTAGAAACTTGGAAAGTCAAGAAGAAAAATCTGTCTCAGGAGTAAAAGGGGAATATAGTCTGGCACAGGAAGAATCCCAGCAAGTCCCACCTTGGAAAACCAATGTGAAATTCTGAGCCCCAGTGCAATGGAACAGATAAATGTCAAAACCAGGATTCCCCTGCCTACACACACACACACACACACACACACACACACACACACACACACACACAAAATGTCTTGGTATAACCAATGGAATGGGAAGATTCCAGACCTGAGAAATCCCACTTGCTTCAGCATACCCCAGGTAAATAGGCAGCCCCTAACTGCCAGACCTTCCCGTGTTTCATCATAGCCCAGGGTAAAAAAAAAAAAAAAAGCAACCTCTGGTAGTCAGAGATCCAAGGAAATTACATTTTGCTAAAAGGTACCATAGGAAATGAAGTAATATCAATACTAAACATATGTGCACCACGTGCACAACGTTCAAATTCTTAGAGGAGAAGTGAAGTGAATTACAGGTTCATGACCAAACAAGAGATAGAAAGCATTCTTAAGTGTAAAGCAGATACATTTGATTACATTAAATTAAAAGATTTTGTAGAAACAAAACCATTGTAACCAAGATTGGAAGGAAATTGGAATGATAAAAAAGAATCCTTATAGCAAAGTGTCTCTGATAAAGGCTTTATTTCTCAAATATATGGTGAACCCAAAATACAAGCCTTTCCCCAGTTAAAAAATGGTCAAAGAATATGAACAGGTAGTTTTTAGATGAAGAAATTAATCAAAGCTATTTATAGGCATATAGTGCACTATATCACTTTTCATTAGAAAAGTGCAAATTAAAATAAGCACCTCACACCTATCAGACCAATATAAAGGAAAAGGATAATGATAAATATTGGAGAGGATATGGGAATATTGTGCCACTTATGCACTGTTGGTGGAGTAATGTACTGATCCAACCATTCTGGAGAGCAATTAGGAACTATATCTAAAGTGCAAACAAATTGTGCATAATTTTTAATTCAGATACACCTGTATCTTAATGAGATGATTAAAAAAGGAGAAAGAATCTACATGTGCAAAAATATTTATACCAGTCCTTTTCATTATGGCAAAATACTATATATTAATAAATGATGAACAGGCAGATTTCAGAAAAACCTGGAAAGACTTGTAGCAACTTAAGCAACATGAAAGGAACAGAACCAGAAACATTGTGTGATGATTATGAATGGCTCAGCTCTTCTCAGCAACACAATGATCGAAGAGAAGCAAAAGTAGCTCATGGGGGAAAATTCTATAAACATGCACATAAAGAAATGATGCATACATTTTCACTTAGTTTATTCTTTTTCCCTTTTTTCCCTTTTGATTTGTTTCTTTTTTGATAACAATTACTAATATAGAAATATGATCTATATGATAACACATGTAAAACCTATATCAAATTATCTGTCATTTTTATAAAGGGGAAAAAAGGAAAGTGAAAACTTTGGAATTCAAAATCTTACAAAAATGAATGCTACAAATTGCTTTGACATGTAATTGGGAAAATATTATAAAAATCCATAATTCAAATTGCATTTTAAAATAAATTTAGATGAGCACTACATAACTGCCCTTAGTTTTTTCTTTTCTTTTAAAAACTTTATTAGTTGTGGGCTTTTACTTTTATCACATTTTGAATTTCATTTTTTTTCTCTCTCTATCCTCTCCCCTCTCTCCAAGATGATAATTCGACCTTAGTCATGTTGTGAAAGAAGAATCAAGACAAAAAGGAAAAATCACAACAAGAAGAAAACACAATAAAAAAGTGAAATTAATATGCTTCAATCTGCCATCAAGCCCCATAATTCTTTCTCTGAATACGGCCAGTATTTTCCATTATGAATCTTTTAGAATTGTCTCATTATATTGTTGAGAAGAACAAAGTCTATCAAAGTTGATCATCCACACAATGTTGCTATTTCTATGTATATTGTTCTCTAGGTTCTGCCCACTTTATTCAGCATCAGTTCAAGGAAATTTGTTTCTTTTGAATTGCAGATTTCATATTACATGTTTGACTTGTATGTTTTAACATATTCAAATATCTTATGAGCTCATGATAAGAAAAAATGTTCTCTATATGTTCCCAACCATTATTAGGAAGAGCACTGAACTTAAGAGTCATGATTCTAAATCTCTACTGTTTATAAGCTATATAGCTTTGGATAAGTCATTTAATTGCTCTTAGCTTTAGTTGTATAACTAAATATTTAAAAAAAAACATTTTAGAGTATGAAATGATGTCAACAATACCTAACCTAATTCCTAAGTTTATTATGAAAAGCAAACAACCTTTCTTTTCAAGTCCTCTGGTGCATCACATCTCTTTCTTTCTCCTCCTTTGACTTTTATAGATAATGGAAAAGAGCTGACACTAGCTTCCTTATTTCTCTTCCTTCATACCCTAGGCTAAGTTTTCAGTCATTTTTTTCTACTTCTTTCCTGATTAAGCTTGTGAGATTGACCCTCCTGCTTGATAAAGCTAATTCTTCCACTATGAACTCACAGAGGCTGGCCTAATGGCTAGCTTTAGAATAAGAAAGAATTATTTTCAAATTCTGTCTCTGATACTGCTGAATCACTCGATTTCACCCTTAGGATGCTGATGATATTTACCTCTATGTTGCCCACCTTAATTCCTTATCATTTCCAGAACATACTTGAATCTCTTTTTGAAGTTCGTCTTTAAAAATTGTATGTCTCTTTATAATGTAAGCTTTGTTGAAGATAGGGACTGTCATATGAAAAGGTGCTCCAAATCACTACTGATCAGAGAAATGCAAATTAAGACAACTCTGAGGTACCACTACACACCTGTCAGATTAGCTAAAATGACAGGAAAAGATAACGACGAATACTGGAGTGGATGTGGGAAGACTGGGACACTGATGCATTGTTGGTGGAACTGTGAACGGATCCAAACTTTCTGGAGAGCAATTTGGAGCTATGCTCAAAAAGTTATCAAACTGTGCATATCCTTTGACCCAGCAGTGTTTCTATTGGGCTTATATCCCAAAGAAATCATAAAAGAAGGAAAGGGCCCCACATGTGCAAGAATGTTTGTGGCAGCCCTTTTTGTAGTGGCTAGAAACTGGAAACTGAAGGGATGCCCATCAGTTGGAGAATGGCTGAATAAATTATGGTATATGAATGTTATGGAATATTATTGCTCTGTAAGAAATGACCAGCAGGACGATTTCAGAGAGGCCTGGAGAGATTTGCATGAAGTGATGCTGAGTGAAATTAGCAGAACCAGGAGATCATTATACATGGCAACAACAATACTATATCAGGATCAGTTCTAAGGGACATGACTCTCTTCAACAATGAAATGCTTCAAACCAATTCCAATTGTTCAGTGAAGAAAGCCATATACACTCAGAGAGAGGGATGTGAAATGTGAATTACAACATAACATTTTCATGCTCTCTGTTGAGGTTTGCTTGCATTGTATTTCCTTTATCGGATTATTCTTTCTTGTAGATACAATTTCTCCTGCACAAAAAAATGATGTGTGGCAATAACTATACATATATTCGATTTCTTTTTCTTTTCTTTTTTTTTTTTTTTTACTGAGGCAATTGGGGTTAAGTGACTTGCCCAGGGTCACACAGCTGTTACGTGTCTGAGACCAGATTTGAACTCAGGTCCTCCTGACTTCAGGGCTGGTGCTCTATCCACTGCGCCACCTAGCTGCCCCCAATATTCGATTTCTTAAGTATTCTAACATAATTATCATGTAAGGGATATCCTGTCATGTAGGGGAGGGGTGGGGAGTAGGGGGGAAAAATTTGTAACAGAAAGGTTTGTAAGGGTTAATGTTTAGGAATTACCCATACATATGTTTTGCAAATAAAAAGTATTAATAAAAAATAATAAAATAAAATAAAATAAAAACGAAGATAAAGACTGTCTTTTTGGTTTGTATTTATATACTTAGTTTTTAGAAATGCTTTATAACTCATTTTAATTGCCTTGTCATTTTTCTCCTTACATCATCTTTCTCCATGCTATACCATCCCTCTCACTGTTGCACAAGCAATTTTCCTAAAGCACAGGCCTGAACATGTTATATTCCTATGCAATAAACTCAAGTGGCTTCTACTTGTCTATAAGACAGAACTTCATACTGTGCCTCCAATATATTTTTCTAGCCTTGCTACATGCGTTGCTTCCCTCCTCAAAATTCTATATTCTACCTTATCTGAGCATCTTGTTCTTCAAACTTGAAAACATATCTACCTTTCCCATGCCTTTACTCATGAAGAAGGTATTCATTTCTTATTCTCACTTATAATCTCTCACTTCCTTCAGCATTCAGCTGAGATGATACTTTCTGTAGGATACCCTGGCTGATTAATTGGTTGCCCAGCAAATAAGAGCATTGGTCATGTAGTCAATAAAAGAAATGAATTCAAATCCATACAGGATCTTTTCCTAGCCATGTGACCTCAGACTAGTTTTTTATTTCCATCTGCCTTAGTTTTATCATCTGTGAATAGGGATAATAATAGCACCTACTTTATAGGGATTTTGTGAGGATCAAATAACATAATATTTGTTATCCCTCCCAGTTTCTAACACCTTGTGCCACAAGCTTCCTCTGAATTTATTTATTTTGTGTATAATAAGAATTTTAAATTAGGGAAGAATACTAAATGAAATTTCCATCTATGGTAGAGAGAATATATAACAAAATAAGAAATAGTGATGATTGTAAATTTAAAAAAGTGATAACTTCAAGTACATTAAGATTTCAAAACCTTTTTTATGACTAAAATTAATGCTATTAGGATAATAAAGAAACTATCAATTAGGAGGAAAATCTCTTTTCTCCTATCTCCTATAATTCTCTGATATCTGAGAAATGGAAGGAATTCACACACACAAACACACACACACACACACACGCACACACACACACACACACACGCACACACACACACCAAGACTCAATTAACCCAAATTAACATTATCAAATATATCAACAATTATATCAATTGGCACTTTGTTTTCTTTCTTCCTTTGTTTTTTTTAGATATATATATATATATATATATATATATATGTATATATATAAATATATATATATATATATATATATATCCAAAGATTATTTCCTCTGAGTTCTTTGTTAATTCTAATTTTTATTTTTTAAAAATTCCTATATACTCATAATATTCTGAAGCATGTCCCTTTTTTAATTAAAACTTTTTATTTACAGAACATATGAGTGATTTTTCTACATTGCCCTTTGCCAAAAGAAATTTTTTTTGTTGCAAATTTTTCCCATTCTTTCCCTCATCCCTCCCCTAGATGACAGGTAGTCTAATACATGTTAAATATATTAAATTATATGACAAATCTAGCATATGTATACATATCTATACAGTTATCTTACTGCACACGAAAAATCAGATTTAGAAAGAGAAAAAAAAAAACAACCTAAGAAGTAAAAAAAAAATATTCACAGAAAGCATTGTGGTCCACACTCAGTTCCCACAGGCCTCTCTCTGGATGGATATGACTATCTTCATTGCTGAACAATAGGAACTGATTTGAATCACCTCTTTGTTGAAGAGAAACATGTCCATCAGAATTGATCGTTGTATAGTCTTGTTGCTATGTATAATGATCTTTTGGTTCTGCTCATTTCATGTAGCATCAGTTCATGTAGGTCTCTCCAGGCCTCCCTGAAATCATCTTGTCCCCTCCCCTCCCCTAGATGGCAGGAAGTCTACTACATGTTAATAATGTAATAATAGTTGACAAGTTGTGCAAGAAAAATCCTATCTACAAGAAAAAAAAAAAAGAAAACCAGAGAAAGACAACACAATGCAAGCAAACATCAATAGAGATCATGAAAATGTTACGTTGTGGTCCATATTTCATATCCCTCTCTCTGGGTGTATATGGTTTTCTTCACTGAACAATTGGAACTGGTTTGAGACAATTCTTTATTGCAGAGAGCCATGTCCATCAGAATTGATCATCATATAGTATTGTTGTTGCCGTATATAATGATCTCCTGGTTCTGCTCGTTTCACTCAGCATCAGTTCATGCAAGTCTCTCCAGGCCTCTCTGAAATCCTGCTGCTGGTCGTTTCTTACAAAGCAATAATATGCTATAACATTCATATACCATAATTTATTCAGCCACTCTCCAATTGATGGGCATCCCTTCAATTTCCAGTTTCTAGCCACTACAAAAAGGGCTGCCACAAACATTCTTGCACATGTGGGTCACGTTCCCTCCTTTAAGATCTCTTTGGAATATAGGGCCAATAGAAACACTGCTGGGTCAAAGGGTATGCACAGTTTGATAACTCTTTGAGCATAGTTCCAGATTGCTCTCCAGAATGTTTGGATATGTTAACAGTTCCACCAACAATGTATCAGTGTCCCAGGTTTCCCACATCCCTTCCAACATTCGTCATTATCTTTTCCTATCATCTTAGCCAATCTGACAGGTGTGTAGTGGGAACTCAGAGTTGTCTTAATTTGTATTTCTCTGATTAAGAATGATTTGCAGTACCTTTTCATATGACTAGAAATAGTTTCAATTTCTTCATCTGGTTCCTTCCGGGGGTGGAGCCATGGTGGCGGAGATCAGACATGATTCTCTGTAACCTCCTCTAACCTCCCCTCAAACCAACAAAATATAAAGCCTCTAGACTGATTCTGAAGCAAAAAAATCCACAATATCCGGAGAACAACACGATTCTAGAAGAAGATACTCTGGAAGAACCTCAAAACAGGTCTGTTTTAATGGGGCAGGGGGTGGCCTACTGAAC
>JAJPUD010013208.1:0-20317 GCA_023553655.1 Myrmecobius fasciatus | reverse complement strand
CTGCTGAGTGAAATCAGCAGAACCAGGAGAACATTATACACAGCAACAAGACTATACGATGATGAATTTTGATGGACATGGTTCTCTTCAACAATGATGTGATTCAAACCAGTTGTGCTGCGATGAAGATAGTCATATACATCCAGAGAGAGGCCTGTGGGAACTGAGAGTGAACCACAACACAGCATTTTAACGCTTTCTGTGAATATTTCCATGCATTCTGTTTTCCTTCTTAGGTTGTTTTTTTTCTTCTTCTCTTTCTAGATCTGATGTTTCTTGTGCAGTAAGATAACTGTATAGATATGTATACATGTATTGTACTTGTCATATAATTTATCCTATCTAGCATGTATTAGATTACCTGTCATCTAGGGGTGGGGGGCGGGGGGAGGGAAAGGAAAAGCTTGGGAAAAAAAAGTTTTTTTTTTGCAAAGGTCAATGTTGAAAGGTCACTCATATGTTTTGCAAATAAAAAGCTTTATTAAAAAAATAAAAAAAAATTCTTCATCTGAAAATTGTTCATAGCTTTTGACCATTTATCAATTGTAGAACAGCTTGAATTCTTATATATTTCAGTCAATTCTTTATATGTTTTAGAAATGAGGCCTTTATCAGAACCTTTGAATGTGGAAATGTTTTCCCAGTTTATTACTTCCCTTCTAATCTTGTCTACATTAGTTTTGTTTGTACAAAAACTTTTAAACTTGATATAGTCAAAATTATCTATTTTGTGATTAATGATCTATAGCTCTTCTTTGGTCACAAATTCCTTCCCCCTCCACAGATCTGAGGGATAAACCATCCTACATTCTTTTAATTTGTTTATAATATCATTCTTTACGTCTAGATCATGATCCATTTTGACCCTATCTTGGTATACAGTATTAGATGTGGGTCAATGCCTAGTTTCTTCCATACTAGTTTCCAGTTTTCCCATTAGTTTTGGTCAAATAGAGAGTTTTTATCCCAAAAGCTGGGGTCTTTGGGTTTATCAAACACAAGATTACTATAGTCATTAACTATTTTGTCCTGTGAACCTAACCTATTCCACTGAACAACTACTCTGTTTCTTAGCCAGTACCAAATGATTTTGGTGACCACTGCTTTATAATATAGTTTTAGATCTGGTACAGCTAGGCCACCCTCATTTGCTTTTTTTCCACTAATTCCCTTGAAATTCTTGACTTTAAGTTTTTCCAGATGAATTTTGTTGTCAATTTTTCTAGGTCAGTAAAATAATTTCTTGGGAGTTTGATTGGTATAGCACTAAATAAATAGATGAGTTTAGGTAGTACTGTCATCTTTATTATATTAGCTCAACCTATCCAAGAGAATTTGATATTTTTCCAATTGTTTAGATCTGACTTTATTTGTGTGGAGAGTGTTTTATAGTTTTGCTCATATAGATTCTGGTTTTCCCTTTGCAGATAGATTCCCAAATATTTTATACTATCAACAGTTATTTTAAGTGGAATTTCCTTTTGTGTCTCTTGCTCTTGGATTTTGTTAGTCATATATAAACATGCTGATGATTTATGTGGATTTATTCTCTATCCTGGAACTTTGTTAAAGTTGTCGATTAATTCTAATAATTTTTTTAGTTGATTCTTTAGGGTTCCCTAAGTATACCATTATATCATCTTCAAGGATTTGGTTTCCTCATGACCTACTCTAATTCCTTTAATCTCTTTTTCTTGTTTTATTGCCAATGTTAGCATTTCTAATACAATATTGAATAGTAATGGTGATAGTTGGCAACTTTGTTTCACACCTGATCTTATTGGGAATGGTTCCAGTTTATCACTGTTACATATGATGCTAGCTGATGGTTTTAAATAGATGCTACTGACTATTATAATGAAAAGTCCATTTATTCCTGTATTCTCTAGTGTTTTTAATAGGAATGGATGTTGGATTTTATCAAATGCTTTTTCTGCTTCTATTGAGATAATCATTTTTTTTTGTTAATTTGGTTTTTGATATAGTCAATTATGCTAATAGCGTTCCTAATATTGAACCCGGCATTCCTGTTATAAATCCTTTGGTCATGGTGTATTATCCTGGGGAGGATTTTTTTGTAATCTCTATGCTAATATTTTTTTTAAAGATTTTTGCATCTATATTCATTAGGGAAATAGGTCTATAATTTTCTTCCTCTGTTTTCATCCTACCTGATTTAGGTATCAGTACCATGCCTGTATTATAAAAGGAATTTGGTAGGAGACCTTCATTCCCTATTTTTTTCAAATAGTTTATATAACATTGGAGTTAATTGTTCTTTAAATGTTTGGTAAAATTCACATGTAAATCCATCTGGTCCTGAGGATTTTTTCTAAGGGAGTTGATTAATGGATTGTTGTATTTCTTTTTCTAAAATGGGACTATGTAAGTAATTTATTTCCTCTTCTGTTAATCTTGGCAACCTATATTTTTGTAGATATTCCTCCATTTTCACTTGGGTTATCAAATTTATTGGGATAAAGCTGGGCAAAGTAACTACTAATTATTGCTCTAATTTCCTCTTCTTTGGTGGAAAGTTCTCCCTTTTCATTTTTGAGAATAACAATTTGATTTTCCTCTTTCCTTTTTCTATTCAAGTAAACTAGAGGTTTGTCTATTTTGTTGTTTTTTCATAAAACCAACTTTTAGGTTCATTTATTAATTCAATAGCTTTTTTTTACTTTCAATTTCATTAATCTCTCCTTTTATTTTTAGAATTTCATGTTTGGTATTTAATTGGGTTTTTTAAATTTTTTCTTTTTCTAGCTTTTTTATTTATAGGCCCAGTTCATTCATTTTCTTTCTCTATTTTATTCAAATAAGCATCTAGAGATATAAAATTTCCCCTTCTTTCCACTTTGGCTGCATCCAACAAATTTTGGTATGTTGTCTCATTATTCATTATTGTCATTCTCTTGGATGAAATTAGTAATTGTGTCTGTAATTTGCTTTTTCACCCATTCGTTCTTTAGGATGAGATTATTTAGTTTCCAATTGGTTTTTGGTCTATTTTCTCCTGGCTTTATATTGCATGTGATTTTTATTGCATCGTGATCTGAAAAAAATGCATTTACTATTTCTGCCTTTCTGAATTTGATTTTGAGGTTTTTATGCCCTAACATGTGGTCAATTTTTGTATAAGTTCCATGAACTGCTGATGAAAAAGTAAATTCCTTTCTGTCTCCATTTAATTTCCTCCAAAGATCTGTCATACCTAACTTTTCTAACATTTTGTTTACTTCCTTAACTTTTTTCTTATATATTTTGTGGTTTGATTTATCTAGTTCTGAGAGAGGGATGTTGAGATCCTCCACTATTATTGTTTTGCTGTCTATATCTTCTTTCATCTCTCTGAATTTTTCCTCTAGGAAATAATAATATATAATAGTAATATTTTATTGCATTCATATGCCATGACTTATTCAACCATTCCCTGATTGATAAATACCCACACAATCTCCAATTTCTTGCCACTACAAAAAGGACTGCTACAAACATTTTTACATATGAGGGTCATTTTCCTTCTTTAATCCCTTTGGGATACAGACCCAGTAGTTGCAGAGCTGAATCAAAGTGTGTGCACACTTTTACAGCCCTTGGGGCATAGTTCCAAATTGCTCTCTAGAATATGCTATGCTTTTATACTTAGTTCATCCTCTCTCTCTCTCTCTCTCTCTTTTAAAGTTTCCTTATATTGTATTTGCATCCTGTGAATAAACATTTGGTTCGAATCTTTTCTTCCTTCTTCTTTCCTTTCTCCCTCCTTCCCTCCCTCCCTTACTTTCTTTTTTCCTTCCTTCCTTTCTTCCTTCCTTCCTCCCTTTTTTCCTTCCTATCCTCATTCCTTTCTCCCTCCCTTTCTTCTCCCTTCCTCTCTCCCTCCTCCCTCCTTCTTTCTCTTCCTTTCTGTCTTCCTTCCTTCCTTCCTTCCTTCCTTCCTTCCTTCCTTCCTTCCTTTTTTCCCACCCTCCTTCTTTCCTTACTTTCTTCTTACCCTTATTGCTTCCTTTGATCTTTACTTCCTTCCTTCCTTTTATGATGATTATGTCTTAAATTTCCAACTCCCTGGAAATAGTATAAAAGACAATGTTATTTTTTTTTACTTTGGTTAATTTGACAAAATCTAGCATAATGCCATTTCATAACCTTCAGTAAATATTTACATGATATAACCTTCAGTAGGATGTAAGTTCCTCCAGGTTAGGACTATTTAAAATTTTGTCTTTGAATCCTCAGTATAAAAACAAATTGCTTGAATTAGATACTTTAAAAATGCTTGTTAGATTGAGTTTATTTGATTGATGGTAAAATGTGATATTTTGGGTCATAAAAGCATGTTGACAACAAATATGAAAATAATGATATATTTATTAGTGTCTTAATTGTGAAGGTATTTTTTTGTGAAAATAGTAATTCGTAACTGTGAAGAAAACATATTGACACAAGTTATTATCAACAGTAATAAAAGTCAATTTTCAATAATTGGAAATAGCATGAAAAAAGAGGAAATTTAGTTCTATGGGACAAATACAATATATAATGCTTTGCCTTCCCCAAAGTAAATATTGCTATATAGAAACTTTATGATTATTTATATTATTTTATATTTTTATTTCACTCTATAATTATCTAATCAAAGGTGGAATTAGTTTTACTGTGGAAATTTTTCTCCAAATATATAATGGGAAAAAAAAGTAAAACCTAAAATGTGTAATGAGGAACAGCCCTAAGGCACAAAGGCAGAAAAAAAAAGTGTCTTCAAAGCCTGCCCTTTCCAAACTTTGGAGGTTTCTTCGTATCCCTGTTTAATATATCCCTCTCATTTTTAGCTGATGTCACCTGAGTCCTTCAGTGTCTGAAGGCTTCTCCTTTAATGAGATCATCTATCTTCTTATATCCTCCTATCATGTGAAAATATTCTTCTTTCTTTTTCCCTTATCAAAAAACATATACCCCAGAAATGGGGGGTGGAGCCAAGATGGCAGAGTGAAAACATGACTCTATGAGTCCTCCTCCAATCTTCTCTCAAACCAACAATAAAATAAGCCTCTGAATTGATCTTCAAGTCAACGAATCCAGAAATATTTGGACACTGCTTTCTGAAGAACTTCATATCAGGTTTGTTAAACTCGGACAGAGGGATAAACAGTGGACTCCAGGGTAGGCCAGAAGTGAGGGTGGGACTCATCCTGCTCATCAAGGCAGAAACTCCAAACTCCAAACTCCAAACACCTGGAGTTTATCTGAGGCACTGGGGACACTCTGCCCAGATTGTGGGCAGGTGTTCTGGCAGACTTACCTTGTTTAAGGAGTAATTCAGACTTAGTCCTAGCCCCCACCAGCCCAGCACCTTAAGTTAATTCACCGAATTGCCTCAGGGCAAAGATCTTCAGCCACTGTTTTTTCCAAGCCTTAAAGAAACATCCACGCTGTCTAAAAAAATGAAGAAGCAAAAGAGAGCTCTCACCATATACAGCTTTTATCAAGAGAAAGAATGGATGACCCCAGATCCTGAGGTTCCTTTACACAAAACTCCAAAGGAAGTTATTAAGGATCATCACTGGTCCCCTTTTCAAAAGGACTTTCTGGAAGATTGCATAAAGAACCTTATAACAGAGCTGAAGGATAAATGGGAAAATAAATTGAAATCAGTGCAAAAAGGATACAATATCTTGCAAGAAGGATATGATGCCCTGCAAAAAAGATATGAAAAAGACACCAATTTATTGAAAAATAAAATTAGTGAAGTGGAAAGAGTGCAATGAACAAAACAATTCAATTGGCCAGTTACAAAAGGAGCTTAAAAAGGTAACTGAAGAAAACAACACTTTAAAAATAAGAATTGAACAAATGTAAGTAAATGACTCAATAAGACTTCAAGAATCAGTCAAAAAAAAAACCCAAAAAATAAAAAAAATTAGAAGAAAATATGAAATATCTCCTAGGAAAAACAACTGACTTGGAAAATAGATCTAGGAGAGACAATCTAAGGATTATTGGACTTCTTGAAAGCCATGATGAAAAAAAAAAGAATCTAAACACTATCTTCCAGGAAATCCTGAAAGAAAACTGCCCAGAGATTATAGAATCAAAAGGCAAAATCGCCATTGAAAGAATTCACTAATCACCTCCTGAAAGAGACCCCAAAATTAAAAGGCCAAGGAATATCATGGCTAAATTTCAGGACTATAGCACCAAGGAAAAGATTCTGTTAGCAGCTAGAAAGAAACAATTCAAATACTGAGGATCAATAATTAGAATCACACACGATCTGTCAGCCTACACATTGAAGGATCGAAGGGCCTGGAACCAGATATTCTGAAAGGCAAAGGAACTTGGATTACAACCAAGAATAACCTGTCCAGCTAGAATGAGAATTATCCTCCAGGGAAGAAGATGGTCTTTCAATGATATAGGTGAATTTCACTTATTTCTAATGAAAAGACCAGATCTGAAAAAAAAAATCGACATCCAAACACAGAACTCAATAGAAGCATAACAAGGTAAAAAGGAAAGGACTCTTGAGAACTTTATTTCTACTATGGGGATACTTAAAGTTTGGAGGTATAATTAACTAGATATTACTTTTATAATATGAAAAAGAGAACTAGAGGGGGAAAGGTTGTCATACTGGGGAAAAGAGGGAAAAAGTGGTAAAATAAGATCTAAAAAAAGGAGTTAAAAACAAGGTAAAATCTCTTGAAGAGGCAAAGAAAACCTAATATAATTGAGAGAAAGAGGGGAGGGAGATGAGCATTATGTAAATCTTACTCTCATCAGGTTGGGTTCTAAAAGTGTATATCACAAAATTGATTTCACATAGAAACTTGTCTGTTGCTAAAGGGAAGTGGGAGGGAAAAGAGGAAAAGAAAGAGATAAACTATTAGAAGGGAAAATAGAAGAATCAGGGGAAAGGAGTTGAAAAAAGGGAGGGGATCTAAAGGGTGGTGGATTGTTTGGGAGAGGGGATCATCAAAAGCAAAGTACTGAGCAGGGGGGAAGAGAGAAAGGGGAAAGGAAAGGGGAACACATAACTTGGGTAAATAAGATGGCAGGGAATAAAGAATAAGTTATTCTAACTGTGAATGTGAATGGGATGAATTCTCCCATAAAGGAGAAGCAGATAGCAGACTGGATTAAAAACCAGAATCCCACAATATGTTGTCTGCAAGAAACACATCTAAAACATAGTGACACATATAGGATGAAGGTAAAAGGCTGGAGCAGAACCTATTACTCTTCAGGTGAACAAAAAAAGCAGGGGTAGCAATCCTTTTCTCAGGTCAAGTAAAATCCAAGATAGATCTAATCAAAACAGATAAGGAAGGAAACTATAATTTATTAAAGGGTACCATTGATAATGTATCAATATCAATACTAAATATATATGCACCAAGTGCAATAGCATCCAATTTCCTAGGGGAGAAATTAAGAGAGATACAAGAAGAAATAGACAGCCAAATTATACTAGTGGGGGATCTCAACCTTGCTCTCTCAGAATTAGATAAATGAAACCACAAAATAAATAAGAAAGAAACTGGGGAGCTAAACCAATTGTTAGAAAAGTTAGATATGATAGATTTGTGGAGAAAATTGAATGGAGGCAGTAGGGATTTTACGTTTTTCTCAGCGGTCTATGGAACTTATACAAAAATTGACCCTGTATTAGGGCATAAAAACCTCAAAATCGAATGCAGAAAGGCAGAAATAGTAAATGCATCTTTCTCAGATTATTATGCAATAAAAAATCACATGCAATATAATACAAGGAGAAAAAAACTAAAAGTTAATTGGAAGTTAAATAATCTAATACTGAAGAATGAATGAGTGAAAGAGCAAATCATAGACACAATCAATAATTTCATCCAGGAGATTGACAATGATGAGCAACATACGAAAATTTGTGGGATACGGCCAAAGCTGTTATAAGGGGCAACTTTATAACTCTAGATGCATACTTGCATAAAATAGAGAAAGAAAAGATCAACTAATTGGGCTTATTATCAAAAAAAAAACTAGAAAAAAAACAAATTAAAAGCGCTCAACTAAATACCAAATTGGAAACTCTAAAATAAAAGGAGAAATTAATAAAATTGAAAATAAGAAAAGTATTGAATTAATAATTAAAACTAAGAGTTGGTTCTACGAAAAAAACAACAAAATAGATGAGCCTTTAGTTAATTTGACAAGAATAAGGAAAGAGGAAAATCAAATTGTTAGTCTCAAGAATGATAAGGGAGAACTTTCCTCTAATGAAGAGGAAATTAGAGCAATAATTAGGAGTTTCTTTGCCCAACTTTATGTCCGTAAGTTTGATAATCTAAATGAAATGGAGGAATATCTACAAAAATATAGATTGCCCAGATTAACAGAAGAGGATATAAACTATTTAAATAGCCCCATATTAGAAAAAGAAATAGAACAAGCTATTAACAAACTCCCTAAGAAAAAATCTCCAGGGCCAGATGGTTTTACATGTGAATTCTACCAAACATTCAAAGAACAATTAATTCCAATACTGTACAAACTATTTGAGAAAATAGGGACAGAAGGTATACTACCAAATTATTTCTATGAGACGGATAGGGTACTGATAGCTAAACCAGGTAGGGTGAAAACAGAGAAAGAAAACTATAGACCAATTTCCCTAATGAATATTGATGCAAAAATTTTAAATAAGATATTAGCAATGAGATTACAGAACGTCATCTCCAGGATAGTACACTATGACCAAGTAGGATTTATAGCAGGAATGCAGGGCTGGTTCAATATTAAGAAAACCATCAGCATAATTAATTATATTAATAACCAAACTAACAAAAACCATATGATGATCTCAATAGATGCAGAAAAATCATTTGATAAAATCCAACACCCTTTCCTATTAAAAACACTAGAGAGTATAGGAATAAATGGGCTTTTCCTTAAAATGATCAGTAGCATCTATTTAAAACCATCAGCAAACATCATATGCAATGGAGACAAACTAAAACCATTCCCAATAAGATCAGGAGTGAAACAAGGCTGCCCACTGTCACCATTACTATTTAATGTTGTATTAGAAATGTTAGCTTTAGCAATAAGAGAAGAAAAAGAGGTAAAAGGAATCAGAGTAGGTAATGAATAAACCAAATTATCACTCTTTGCAGATGATATGATGGTATACTTAGAGAACCCTAGAGACTCAACTAAAAAAAAAAACTACTAGAAACAATTCACAACTTTAGCAAAGTTGCAGGATTCAAAATTAATCCAAATAAATCATCAGCTATTTTATATATTACCAACAAAATTCAGCAGCAAGAGATACAAAAAGAAATTCCAATCCAAATAACAGATTATAGGATAAAATATTTGGGAATCTATCTGCCAAGGAAACGTCAGAAACTATGCGAAGTAAACTACAAAACACTTTCCACACAAATAAAATCAGACCTAATCAATTGGAAAAACATTAAGTGCTCATCGGGAGGCAGAGCGAACATAATAAAAATGACAATACTACCCAAACTAATTTACTTATTTAGTGCCATACCAATCAAACTCCCAAGAAATTATTTTACAAATCTAGAAAAAAATAGTAGCAAAATTCATTTGGAAGAACAAAAGGTCAAGGATTTCAAAGGGATTAATGAAAAAAAAGGCAGATGGAGGTGGCCTTGCTGTACCAGAATTAAAACTATATTATAAAGCAACGGTCATCAAAACCATTTGGTACTGGCTAAGAAATAGAGCAGTCGATCAGTGGCATAGGATAGGTTATCAGGACAATCTAGGTAATAACCTTAACAATTTAGTGTTTGATAAACCCAAAGACCCCAGCTTTTGGGATAAGTACTCACTATTCGGCAAAAACTGCTGGGAAAATTGGAAACTAGTGTGGAAGAAATTAGGGCTTGACCATACCTAAAACCACATACCAAGATAAGGTCTTAATGGGTTCAGGATCTGGATATAAAGAGTGATAATGTAAGCAAATTAGAGGAGTACAATATAGTTTACCTCTCAGACCTGTGGATATGGAATAAATTTATGTCCAAAGAAGATCTGGAACTCCTAATTGAACACCAGATGCATAATTTTGATTATATTAAGTTAAAAATTTTCTGTACAAATAAAAATAATGCAGACAAGATTAGGAGGGAAGCATCAAATTGGGAAATCATCTTTACATTTAATGGTTCTGATAAAGGCCTCATTTCTAAAATATATAGAGACCTGTCTCATATTTATAAGAATTCAAGCCACTCTTCAATAGATACATGGTCAAGGGATAAGGACAGATCATTTTCAGATGATGAAAATAAAACCATCTCTAGTCATATGAAAAGTTGCTCCAAATCGCAATTGATCAGAGAAATGCAAATTAAGACAACTCTGAGGTACCACTACACACCTGTCAGATTGGCTAAAATGACAGGGAAATATAATGATGAATGTTGGAGGGGATGTGGGAAAACTGGGACACTAATACATTGTTGGTGGAGCTGTGAACAGATCCAAACTTTCTGGAGAGCAATTTAGAGCTATGCTCAAAAAGTTATCAAACTGTGCATACCCTTTGACCCAACAGTGTTTCTCTTGGGCCTATATCCCAAAGAGATCTTAGATTGAGGAAAGGGCCCCACAAGTGTAAGAATGTTTGTGGCAGCCCTTTCTGTAGTGGCTAGAAACTGGAAACTGAATGGATGCCCATCAACTGGAGAGTGGCTGAATAAATTATGGTATATGAATGTTATGGAATATTATTGCTCTGTAAGAAAGGACTAGCAGGACAATTTCAGAGAGGCCTGGAGAGATTTGCATGAACTGATGCTGAGTGAAATCAGCAGAACCAGGAGAACATTATACACAGCAACAAGACTATATGATTATCAATTTTGTTGGACATGGTTCTCTTCAACAATGATGTGATTCAAACCAGTTGTTCAGCGATGAAGATAGTCATATACATCCAGAGAAAGCCTATGGGAACTGAGTGTGAGCCACAACACAGCATTTTAACACTTTCTGTGAATATTTCCATGCATTTTGTTTTCCTTCTTAGGTTGTTTTTTTCTTCTTCTCTTTCTAGGTCTGATGTTTCTTGTGTAAGATAACTGTATAGATATGTATACATGTATTGTATTTGTCATATAATTTATCCTATTTAGCATGTATTCGATTACCTGTCATCTAGGACTGGGGGGTGGGGGGAAGGAGGGGAAAAGCTTGGGAAAAAAGTTTTTGCAAAGGTCAATGTTGAAAAATCACTCATTTGTTTTGTAAATAAAAAGCTTTATATATATATAAAACCCCCCAAAAAATAAAAATGATCAGAACAAGGAGATCATCATCCACAGCAACAACAGTATTACATGATGATCAATTCTGATGGACATGGCTCTCTGCAACAAAGAATTGTCTCAAACCAGTTCCAATTGTTCACTGAAGAAAACCATATACACCCAGCAAGAGGGATATGAATTATGGACCACAAAGTATCATTTTCATGATCTCTATTAATGTTTGTTTCCATTGTGTTGCCTTTCTCTGATTTTCTTTTTTTTTCTTGTAGATAGGTTTTTTCTTGCCCAACTTGTCAAGTATTTCATCATTATTAACATGTAGTGGACTTCCTGCCATCTAGGGGAGGGGAGGGAATTGGGGGTAAAATTTGTAATGAAAAGCTTTGTAAAGATCAATGCTGGGGAACTACCCATACATATGTTAAACAAATAAAAAGCTTTAATAATAATAAAAAATATATATATACCCCACTCTGAGAGAAGAAACTGTCCCTGCAAATATCTTAAGAATTCTGATTGTTACCCCTCTGAAATGACACATTTTCCTATTAATAGGACACTATGGAGTGTACACGATTTTGCATAAATACGTGGTTGTAGTCAAACACACACATACACATACACACAAACACATTCACATACCTGCATACATACACTGTTTTCAAATTCATTTGCTCATCTATGTGACAGCTTAGTGAACACCTAATTGACAATATTTTTTCAAAACATAAATTACATAACAAATGATATTAAGAACAAGAACACAAAATGCACATGATTATATTAATAGATGCATGAAGAAAATTTTTGACAAAATAGAATAAATGACTTTTTAAGTTTAAAATCAAGTCTCCTTGAAACTGTCAAAAACTATTTTCTGATGATTACATTAAAAAATATCATAACAAACAAATAAAAAAAACTTTCCCATGAAAGTTATAAAATAATAACAACCCAGTAACAATATTTAATTTATGCTTGGGATTGTGCCTACCAAGAAGCACACTTGTATTGTAATGTAATCCTTAGCTTTGAGTCAAGGGAACTTGAATTCAAATCCTCCTTTAATATTTATGCGTTGTGTGAAGAGAGAGTCATTTCGATTCAAACCATACATCAGGATGCCTCCATTTGTGGATTTCTGTAAATAGAAGTTGTTTCCTTACAAATGAAAATAACTGACTCTTCTTGGTAATTTATCTGTTGTAAAAGGTTTTAATGAAAATTACTTACTAATGAAAACAAGTGATTAGTTCAGAGAGAACGAATGAATCAGTGAAATTTGTTGTTTTACAATTCCATTAGAAATCCATTCCTATTCTTTTGTATTGAGATTGAACTATCTTTAATTGACTGACCTTTAATCCTCCATGGAAAACTTCATAAGATTTCACATATATATATATATATATATACATATATACCACCTTTTTTGGGAATTCCATTGCTTAGAAACATTTTATTAAATACAGTTAAGTCTAACAATGCATGCTAGTTTTGCCAAATAATCAATGAACTTTTATTAAGTGTCTACTATGTTCTGTATAAAATACTAGACATTCGGTGATACAAATGCAGAAAATGAAATCATCCCGTATCTGAAGGTATTGATATTCTACAGACTAAGTATGATCCTAAGGAAGTTCCATATTCTGTCTCATAAATATATGGACTTGTTGACCTCTTCCAAAATCTGACATTCCAGGATTCCTTGAGTAGAGTGATTAAATACCTTGCCATAAAGAAATGTCTATTATAAACAGAGAGCCTAAATGAGATTCTAAAGTATCATAAGGAATACATGATACTTACCTAAATGGGTCTTTCATCTTCCTACCTCAAACCTATGCCACTACAATTTGAGCAATAAGAATAATAAGATTGCAATAAACATGATAAGTTATAATTGGGGTTACTTTTTTAAAGCTGACCATATACTACTAAATTCCTTTGAGATGATCTTATCACAATGGCTGGAACATTTCATTTTTAACAATCTCAAAGATGCCAGATTTTTGGGCAATAGAACAAAGAATAGGGAATCCTTAGGAGGCTGCATAAAGTGCATACATTTCAGAAATAATGAGTTGTCAATTTTAGAACAGTAAGAAGTCTGGGCTCCTAGTGGGCATGGAAGTTTTTTAGCCTTCCTTTAAAAAGTTACATATATAAAAAAGTTAGTCTTTTTCTATTACCAAACTGGACAAATTCTTGACCTTCAGAATTCAGAAGAAAAATACATGTTAGGATAGAAATGATTGAGAAGGAAATAATAACAGCTCAGCTTTTCAGAAGTCCAGAGTTTTCTTTTTTCAAGGACAAATTCAGCCACTTATGTCTGCACATGTCTACACATGAAGAGAAAACAAGAAACAGAAGCATCTGTGCAGTTAATTTAGGATAAGTTACTTGACATCTGAAATGTATAGGTAACTATAGGAAATGTTTTTAATATGAATAATTTTGTATGTCTGTGCAGTAAGATTAACAAGTGCACCACAAAGTGAAAAGGCAATATTTAGATAAGAGTAATTAACAAAAAATTGGCCCATGGGGCAGCTAGGTGGCGCAGTGGATAGAGCACCAGCCCTGAAGTCAGGAGGACCTGAGTTCAAATCTGACCTCAGACACGTAACAGCTGTGTGAACCTGGGAAAGTCACTTAACCCCAATTGTCTCAGCAAAAAAAAGCAAAAAAAAAAATTGGCCCAAACAAAAAAGGCATTTATAATTTAATAATGACAGTTTTATTAATAATAACATCACAGAAGGATATTATAATTTAGAGATAGAAGAGAGTGGCAGAAAAAATCTTATTTTAGAATTGGAAAAATTAGATTTTTGTCAAAGCAATGACACTTATCAGATGAATTTCAACAAGGTATTGAAATGTTTTGAATCCCATTTTCCTTATCTGAAAAATGTACTTAGTATGGACATGGAATAACTCACATGATTGTCATAAAAAACAAATGATGTATTTTATGTAAATGTGATTTACAAATTATTACCAAGTCCCATATAAAATATTTCATAGTGAAAACAACATGATTTCATAGACAGGACCTTGAGATATACAATACTTGGTTTCAGGTTTCTTTTGTTTTCGTTTTTATTTTTTCATGTAGAAATAATTCTAATTTTATTTCCAATCTTATACAAAGACTTCTGTAAAGGCCTGCTTTAATATTCAGTTAAAATATTAACAAATACATTTCTACATCTAAACATGCATATATATATTCTATTTTTATAAAAAGTTCACTCTTTTGTTAGGATATTTATTTTGCAATTGTTAACTTCTTAAAAATTCCAATAAAATATTTACTCAAAGAAAAAATATCATAAGCAAATTCTATGAATATAATTTGCATGTATAGGAATATTCACAAGAAAGTATAAAAATAATTTATGTTCCATAAAAATGCATTAGTATATAAAATACTAATTACTTGAAAATTAGGCATGGTTATTTTCAATAGTAAAATTTTAAACTACTTGTTTTTCCAAATACATTCAAAAATAATTTTCAACATTCACCTTTGCAAAACCTTGTATTTATTCCAAATTTTTTCCCTTTCTCCCCATTCCCTCTCATAGACAGCAAACAAACCAAAGAACATGTGCATTTCTTTCAAATATATGTCCACATTCATCATGCTACACAACAAAGATAAGAGGAAAGGTGAAAGAAAAAATTAAGAAAAAAGCAAGCAAACAGCAAAAAAATTGAAAATACTATTCATTGATCAAGATTCACTCTCCATGATTTTCTCTCTGCATGCAGATGGCTCCTTCCATCATTAGTCTATTGAAATTGCCTTGAATCCTGTCATTGTTCAAAAAAGTCAAGTCCATCACAGTTGATAATTATATAATCTTTTTGTTGTGCTGTACAATGTTTTGTTGGTTTCACTCACTTCATTTAGCATCAGTTCATGGAAATCTTTCCAGGCTTTACTGAAAAAGAGCCTGTTCATTATTTCTTATAGAAAAATGATATTTCATTATATTCATATACCATAACTTATTCAATTGTTCTCTAAGAAGAATCCACTCAATTTCTAGTTCCTTGCCACTACAAATAGAGCTACTACAAACATTTTTGTACATGTGAATATTTTTCTATTTTTATGATCTCTTTGGAATACAGACCCCTTAGACCCATTGTTGAATCAAAGGGTATGTATGCACAGTTTGATAGCTCTTTGGGCACAGTTCCTAATTGCTCTACAGAATTGTTGGATAAATTCACAATGTCACCAAAAATGTATATGTGTTCCAGTTTTCCCACATCCCCTCCAACATTTATCATTATATTTTCCTGTCATCCTAGACAACCTGAGAGGTGTGAAATGGTTTAGTGCCAAGTCCTGACCAACATTTATTGTGTATGACTGTGGACATATCACTTAGCCTCCCAGGGCCCTAGGTAACTCTTAGGAAATTACAGGTAATTGTTGACATGAATGGGTGGAGAGAGCTTCTACACTGGGAATTCCTAATGAAATATATCAAAGATTTTTATAGTTGTGTGCTACAATATTAGTTGAACAATATTTATTAAAAATCAATTTAGAAAGAGCCTATTTGAAGGAGAGAAATCATCATTTTATAGATGATAATATTAAGCTCTCTCACAAATTTTCATTCAATAATGAATTTAAAATTTATGCATTAGATATAAATATTTTTAAGTTTTTGTTGTCATTAGCTAACAACTCTCTCTGTTTCTCTGTCTATATATATATGTATATGTATACTATATATACATATATATGTATACATATACATATATATATATACACACACAAACAGAGACAGAGATAGACAGTCATAGAAAGACACATATCAAGAGAGAGAGAGAGAGAGAGAGGAGAAAGAAGGGAGGGGAGAAGACAAAGAGAGAGATAGAGAGGGGGAGAGGGAGAAAGTGGAGGAGGGATGTGGGAGGGGAAGAATAGTGAAGGGGAGGGGGAAGGGAAGGGAGAGGGAATGAGAGAGGCAGGAAGAGGGGAAGGAGGAGGAAGAGAGAGGGAAGGTGAGGGAGAGTTGACTATTCTTTCCCTTTTAAGATAAATAAAATTTTCTTATTCATATGGACTGTCTCCAAATATAACTTTTAATAATATAGATCAAAGAAAATTATATAAAGTAGCAATAAACTAAAGAAATTTTAAAAGCCAATATTTTTGATACAGAAATGTCTATAAACAACTTTTTTCTTTTCTTTGGTGTATGTTATTTCTCTCGGTTACTCTTTGTTCAATTGACTTAAAGAAAAAAAAAACTAAATATTATAATAATGCATTTATAATAACAGAATGACCTAGTCAGAAGAGTCATATATGCTGACTTACATCTGAGCAATATTTATTTATTTCTTTTTAGAATATAGTGCGTTTGAAGGGAGAAGGAATGCAATCTTGTAATAAATTCCACAACCTGGGTGTAACAGAAGAATTGAAACATGTTTTCTGACAGATTCCAGGAGAAAATAATCATTTAACTTTGATCTTAGACCGTGATGTTTCAATTAAATTTCACCATGTTACTTCAAAGAGATTTTGCCATTGCTTTTGACCCTAGGTCTTGCAAACATATAATTCACCTATAATAAATTGAATGCTCTGGGGTTAGATGTTCAAGAGAAAGAAAATCACTAAATGAAGGCAATGCCAGGGAACAGTATGTATGAACTGAAAATTCATAAAACAAAAGGAACATTTTTTTCATTGAAGAATGAGCTTCAAAATGAGTTTCTAAGTAGTTGTCATCGTGAATGCAGTTGCTTAGGTATTGGGAATAATATCATTATTATTTACTTCAAACATTGCTTTATTAGATTTAATTAGATTGAAAACAAAAACTCATCATTCTCTCATCTCTCTTTACTAATCCTAAAAGCAATATATTTTGGAAATTGAGGACAAATATTACTCACTTGAATTAATAAAACTGCATTCCAGTTACAGAGTTTAACCTTCCTGATATTAAACAAATAATTCTTAACTAGGGGCATAAAATAGTTGTGGATATGGTAAAAAATACATGAAAACTATTATTAATTAGTGTAAATATGTTTCACCATTTGGCTAGAAGATGTCAGGAAACAGGATATCGAGAAGAGATATGAATTATATGATAGATAACCTCAAAAAATGCAAAAAAAGCAATTCACAAAATACAGAACCCATTCCTATTAAAAAACTAGAGACCATATGGATAAAGGGAGCTTTCCTTAAAATAATAAGCAACAGCAAGCATTACTTTTTATTTTATTTTTTATTTTTTTATTTTTTTAATTTTATTTTATTTGCATAACATATGTGTGGGTAATTCCTCAACAATAACCCTTACATAGCTTTCCGTTACAAATTTTTCCCCCCAACTCCCCACCACTCCCCTAGATGGCAGGATATCCACTACATGTTAATTATGTTAAAATATTGGCAAATCGAATATATGTATACATATTTCCAAACTTATCATTGGTGTGCAAGAAAAATCTTATCTACACAAACGATATATCAGATAAAGGAAACACAATGTAAGCAAACATCAATCAAGGAGTATGAGAATGTTATGTTGTGGTCCACATTTCGCATCCCTCTCTCTGGGTGTATATGGCTTTCTTCAGTGAACAATTGGAGGTGGTTTGAAACATTTCATTGTTGAAGAGAGCCATGTCCATCAGAATTGATCGTCATATAGTACTGTTGTTGCCGTGTATAATGATCTCCTGGTTCTGCTCATTTCACTCAGCATCAGTTCATGTAAGTCTCTCCAGGCCTCTCTGAAATCATCTTGCTGGTCATTTCTTACAGAACAATAATATTCCATAACATTCATATACCATAATTTATTCAGCCATTCTCCAATTGAAGGGCATCTATTCAATTTCCAGTTTCTAGCCACTACAAAAAGGGCTGCCACAAACATTCTTGCACATGTGGGGCCTTTTCCTTCCTTTATGATTTCTTTGGGATATAAGCCCAATAGAAATGCTGCTGGGTCAAAGGGTATGCACAGTTTGATAACTTTTTGAGCATAGCTCCAAATTGTTCTCCAGAATGGCTGTATCCACAGCTCCACCAACAATGAATCAGTGTCCCAGCCCTCCCACAACCCCTCCAACATTCATCATTAACTTTTCCTGTCATTTTAGCCAATCTGACAGGTGTGAAGTGGTATCTCAGGGTTGTCTTGATTTGCATTTCTCTGATCAATAGTAATTTGGAGCACCTTTTCATATGACTATAAATAGTTTTAATTTCATCCTCTGAAAATTGTCTGTTCATATCCTTTGACCATTTATTGATTGGAGAATGGCTTGAATTTTTATAAATATGACACAATTCTCTATATATTTTAGAGATGAGACCTTTATCAGAACCCTTAAATGTAAAGATGATTTCCCAATTTATTGCTTCCCTCCTAATCTTGTCTGCATTGATTTTGTTTGTACAAAAACTTTTTTAACTTAATATAGTCAAAGTTATCTATCTGGTTTTCAATTAAGAGTTCCAGTTCTTCTTTGGACATAAATTTATCCCATCTTCACAGGTCTGAGAGGTAAACTATATTATGTTCCTCTAACTTGTTTACAAAATCACTCTTTATATCCAGATCATGAACCCATTTAGATCTTATCTTGGTATGTGGTGTTAGATGTGGGTCAAGCCCTAATTTCTTCCACACTAGTTTCCAGTTTTCCCAGCAGTTTTTGTCAAATAGTGAATACTTATCCCAAAAGCTGGGGTCTTTGGGTTTATCAAAAACCAAATTGCTATAGTTATTGCCTAGTTTGTCTTGTGATTCTATCCTATTCCACTGATCGACTACTCTATTTCTTAGCCGGTACCAAATGGTTTTGATGACCACTGCTTTATAATATAGTTTTAGATCTGGTACAGCAAGTCCACCATCTTCAGCCTTTTTTTTTCATTAATCCCCTAGAAATTCTTGACCTTTTGTTCTTCCAAATGAACTTTGCTACTATTTTTTCTAGATCTGTAAGATAATTTCTTGGGAGTTTGATTGGTATGGCACTAAATAAGTAAATTAGTTTGGGTAGTATTGTCATTTTTATTATATTCGCTCGTCCTACCCATGAGCATTTTAAGTTTTTCCAATTGACTAGGTCTGATTTGATTTGTGTGGAAAGTGTTTTGTAATTTAGTTCATATAGTTCCTGACTATCCCTTGGCAGATAGATTCCCAAATATTTTATACTATCAACAGTTATTTTGAATGGAATTTCTTTTTGTATCTCTTGCTGCTGAACTTTGTTGGTAATATATAAAAATGCTGATGATTTATGTGGATTTATTTTGTATCCTGCCACTTTGCTAAAGGTGTGAATTGTTTCTAGTAGTTTTTTAGTTGAGTCTCTAGGGTTGTCTAAGTATACCATCATGTCATCTGCAAAGAGTGATAATTTGGTTTCTTCACTACCTACTCTGATTCCTTTTATCTCTTTTTCTTCTCTTATTGCTAAAGCTAACATTTCTAATACAATATTAAATAGTAATGGTGACAGTGGGCAGCCTTGTTTCACTCCTGATCTTATTGGGAATGGTTCTAGTTTGACTCCATTACATATGATGCTTGCTGAAGGTTTTAAGTAGATACTACTAATCATTTTAAGGAAAAGCCCATTTATTCCTAAACTCTCCAGTGTTTTTAATAGGAATGGGTGTTGGATTTTATCAAAGGCTTTTTCTGCATCTATGGAGATAATCATATGATTTTTATTAATTTGGTTATTAATATAATTGATTATGCTAATAGTTTTCCTAATATTGAACCAGCCCTGCATTCCTGGTATAAATCCTACTTGGTCATGATGTATTATCCTGGGGATGACTTTCTGTAATCTTGTTGCTAAAATCTTATTTAAAATTTTTGCATCAATATTCATTAGGGAAATGGGTCTATAGTTTTCTTTCTCAGTTTTCTCCCTACCTGGTTTAGCTATCAGCACCATATCTGTGTCATAGAAGGAATTTGGTAGTACACCTTCTTTCC
>JAJPUD010013207.1:0-25089 GCA_023553655.1 Myrmecobius fasciatus | reverse complement strand
TTTTGTTTTTTTTTTTTTTTACTTCACCTGAACATAAAAGATTCTGCTTCAGCCCTTTACCATCACTCTGTTTGTATCAATGTGTTTTAAATGTGTTTCTTGTACACAACATGTTGTAGGATTCTGGCTTTTAATACAGTCTGCTATCTGCTTCTGCTTTATGGGAGAGTTTATCCCATTCACATTCACAGTTAAAATAACTTAAGTCTATTTCCTGCCATCTTATTTATACTGTTATATTTTTCTCTTTCCTTTCCCCTTTCTTCCTTCCCTGTCTCCAATATTTTGCTTTGGATGACCACCTCCCTCAAACAGTCCTCCCCCTTTAGAGCCCCTCCCCATTTTTTAATCTTTCCCTTAATTCTTCTGTTTTCCCTTCTATTAGTCTTTCTCTTTCTTTTCTCCCTTTCCCTTCCATTTCCCTATAAAGTGAGACAAGGTTCTTTGCAATACCAAATATGTCTTTGATTCTCTTTTACTGCCAAATCTAATGAGAGTAAGATTCACACAATGCTCCTCCCCCTCCCTTCTTTCCCTCAGTTATAATAGGTTGTCTTTGCCTCTTCATGTGATGTAATTTCCCTTATTTTATCTCCTTTTCCTCCTTCTTCTAGTATAATCCCTTTTCAATACACATTTTAAATCTTTGAATGCCAGATTACTCTTATTCTTATACCCTTACTCATTGTGTATGAAAGCATTTCAATATGTTATGCATGTGTAGATATGTAGTCATGCAAAATATTTCCATAATAGACATGCAATTAAAGAAAATGTAGACAAAAAACCCAAAAAAAACACTTAAGAAAAATAAAGTTTTTTAAAGTATGCTTCAAACTGTATTCAGATATCATCAGTTCTTTTTCAGAGTATAGATGGCATTTTTCATCATAAGTCCTTCAGAGTTGTTTTAGATCATTGTACTACTGAGAATACTTCTATCACTCACAGCTGATCATCTTAAAATATTGTTGTTCCTTTGTACACAATACATTTCACTTTGCATTAGTACATGAAAAACTTTGCAGGTTTTTTTGAAAGTATCCTGCTCACCATTTTTATAATATATAATAGTATTCCATAATACTCCCATGCCACAATTTGTTCACCCAGTTGATGGGCATCCCCTCAATTTCAAATTCTTTGCCCCAAGAAAAGTACTTCTAGAAATATTTTTGGAATTATCAGTTCTTATCCCTTTTAAAGTCTCTTTTTTGATACAGACCTAGGTGTTGCTAGGTCAAAGGGGATGCCCATCGAACATAACTCCAAATTTTTCTACATAATGATTGAATCAGTTCACAACTCCGTCAACAATGCATTAATGTCTTCTCATTTTCCTTTTCTACCTTATTAGCCAATCTAATATTACTTCAGAATTGATTTAATTTGCATTCCTCTTATCCAGAGTGAGCTGGGACATTTTTATATGAATATAGATAACTAAGATTACTTCATCTGAAAGCTGTTTATTTCTTTTGATCATTTATCAATTGGAGAATGACTTATTTTTTGTAAATTTGACTCTGTTCTCAATATAGTTGAGAATGTCTTTATCAGAAAATTTTTTTTCCTCATAGGATCTCTCTTCTCTTCTTTCTCTCTCTCTCCTCTATCTCCCGCCCGCCCCCCCGGTCTCTCTCTCTCTCTCTCTCTCTCTCTCTCTCTCTCTCTCTCTCTCTCTCTCTCTCTCTCTCTGTCTGTCTTCTCTCTCTCACTCTCTCTCTCCCCCACCCTCTCTCTCTCCCTCTTTCTCTCTCTTCTCTCTCTCTCCTCTCTCCCCCCATCTCCCTCCTTTTCTATCTCTTTGTGTTTCTCTCCTTTGTTTCTCTTTCTGTCTCTTTCTGTCACTCTTTGTCTCTCTCTTCATGGGATTGTTCTTGTATGACACTTTCCCATCACAAAATTGAAATTTCTCTTTTTTCCCCTGTTTAATTCCTCCATTTGCCACCTTATCAGTATTTTTATAGATCCTCTTCTTTCTGAAACTAAAATGTTGTTTCTTCATTATTAACTTTTGACTTTATTAGGACAAATCACATATTCTTTTACATCTTCTTTCTTCATTCTCTTTTTTAACCTGTTTTTCCATTCTAACATCTGCTAAATAAAATAAAATCATTCATCAAGAAGCAAGGTGGAGTGAGGTCGTGGTGTCTATAATGTTTCAGACAAGACCCTCCAACATAAATTCTTCCATTTAAGTGCCTTTACCATCTTTGTCTCCTCATATATTTTTAGAAAGAACTCTCTTAGTGCTTCTTCTCTTGCTATTTTGTATCTCAATGGAAGCATTGGTAATTCATTTTAGGGATCTTTCTCTTTATATTTCCCCCACTTTATTATGGATCAATAAATCACATCAATTTCATCTTTTTGGCTGCTGTATTTGTTTACCTGTCATGTACTTATGTTTTCTGATATGTTTGCAAACAAATAATCTGATCACATTTAGTGTTTATAGGAATGCTTCAAATGATTTATTATTAAATGTCATTTTTTTAATTGATGAATTGAAGTTACAGGACATTTTACCTTGAATTACATCTTGAGTTCCTTTGCTTGTCAGAGCAAATTGGTTTATTCCCTCCTGCAGTTTTTTATGGGTGCAAAATAGACATATTCTGTTTCCTTATATTTGAAGGTCTTTCTATTGGTCACTAGCAGAATTTATTGTTTTACCTTGCCATTGCTAAATTTAACCAATATAAATTAGAGAGTTTGAATCATACATATTTGTTGTTTGTTTCATGGAAGAAAATCTATGAGTACCTTTAAGTGGCATTTTGTTTTCTATGTTCAGAAGTTTAGGGGCACTTTTCTTGTATTATTTCTTATATCAGGGTACTGAAGTGTTTTTGATTTTGTCACATTCTTCTTGCAGACCTAAAATCCATAATGTCTCTCTACATATCCTATTTCTGAGATCAATATGTTTTACTTGTATGAAGATCACGTATCCTCTTAATGTAATTGTTTTTGCTTCTCTTCTTCCAGATTTTCCTTCAATCCTTTTGTTTGCATTCCAAACAATTGTTATCTCTTTCATGAGATTTCCCATGTTGGAATCAAATTTTTATTTTCCTCTTATTATTTTTATTTTGTAAGCCATAAATTCTGCTTTCCTCATTTCTCTTTTGAACCATTTGGAAACATCCTTATGTGGTTCCCTATTTCCTTGAGAACTTACTGAGTTCTCTTTCTCTTTAGATGTTGATTAATTTTCATTAGTCTTCAAATATTTATTCAGAAAATTTTAGATCCATTTTGATTATCTGGAGGCTATATTCTCTTTTGTTACTAACTCATTCCTTAATGGTTTATGTGTTTGTGCTTAAAGTTTTATGATTGAGTTTTTTCCTATTAATATCTCCAGTAATTTCAACCTATTTTCTCCTCTTATATTCTCTTATTATTTACTTTCTGACTCCTTCCTTGATGGCAGTTACTTGATGACTTAGTCTGAGAGCTTCCTCAGCCTCCTTTCTCACTGGACAGTTACTTTTCAGTAATGTTGATCTTTTTCTCCAGATTTATGGGGGAAAATAATTATCCTTAGTCATATACTAGTACTCTTTCCTTCAGACATGAAACTCCCTCTCTCCAACACTCACCTACCCACACATACACACACACACACACACACACACACACACACACACACATTTACTACATACACAAATTATGGCACCCTGCCTCAGGTCTGTCTCTTATGTCTCTGTTTCAATATTGCTGCCCCAGACAAAATAAACTCCCTTGTTAAATGTATTTTTTTTGGTATTCCTTTCTATGTTGTACTAGGTGAGACAGGGGAAGGCAAAGTAATCTTCTGCTACTCATTGCCCTAGAATAGTGACAAGGGCAGAAGCTGTGTTGTGTGCTAATCAAGGGAATTCATGAATGTATTTCAGAGGATGTGCCATCTTGTCAGAGAATAGGGACTCATGAACATGCAATTACTAAGAGAGCAAGAAAGGAATTAGGATTATCTTAATTCTTTGCTTTGACCATGAAGACTGCTGTAGTTTCTTTATCTCTTACTGAGAATTCTTATTTTTGAAAGATTTGAGAGTTATGAATATTGGAGACAATGTGGATCTTGTTGTCCTCTGATTCTTCCAACTGTAATATTCAATATAAACTTCCCTATTTTATTTTAATTTTTGGTGAAGCAGTCAGGGTTAAGTGATTTGCTGAGGGTCACATAATTAAAAGTGTTTGAGGCCAGATTTGAACTCTGCCCCTTCTGACTCCAGGACTGGGACTTTATTTACTGTGTCACCTAGTGATGGTGAACTTTCCTATTTTAAAGATGAGAAAATTCATTGATAGAGATATTAGATGTGAATATTGTAAACATATTTGAAATATAAAATATTGTAGGAAAATATTTTGCACCAGGCAGATGTTTTATGTCAGTAAATAAGCAATCATGAAGTGCTTATTATGTGCTAGAAACTGTGCTTTATGGTGGGACTACAAATTAGGGTAAAATTATTTTCTCTGCACTTGAGTTCATATTCTAATAGAAGAGATAACATGTAAATAAATATATACATACAAGATACATACAGGGCTGACTGTTCTATTTATTACTTTTCCAAGACTTCATGACTGACTTGAAAACTCTGACCTTTTATAATAATAAAGTATATATATATAGTACTTTAATATTTACAATATACTTTCCTCATATCATTCCTATGAAATAGTCATATATTTTCTTTTGAAACTAAGCTATGTAGCTTAGTAAAGGTCATCCAGCTGATAAGTAACTAAGGTATGATTTGAATCTCTGTTAATGGGTCTGAACTTTTTTGGCATATACAAACTATCTTTCCATGACAAGTCTGAACAGCTGATTAAGATATTCCTTTACTTTCTTAGGGTAGTCCAAACAATCATAGCATAACACTTGTAACCTTCATTTTAAAAATTGTTTCCTTTTTCTGTCGGGCACTTTGAAACTGCTAGTTCACTTTCAAAGAGGTATTTTTGCTATTTCTGGTTCTATAGTTATCCCAGAAGCCTGAGGGTTTTGGAAAAGTTGTCTATAGTTATGCAAGACTTTACTGCAGTATATTTCTTTAGATATTTAGATGGGATTTAAAAAATGATTTTGCTGAGCTCTGACCCTGGCAAACACATTGGCTTCTTGTCTCCATTTGGATTATTTTTATTAGATGGGTCTGCCACATAAAAGACAGTAAAAGCAAGAAGGTTTTCACTTCCCCTTGGGCAGCACCATTCATCTAAAATTCATTTCACTTTGAATTTTTTTTCTTGAATAAGCAGAGATCTCTAAGAGTGAAAAAAATGTGCATTCATAGTTTTTGATACATTTCCTATTTTGGTATTCTGCTCTTTTGACCACTGAAATATACAGATTGAAAACGTTGTGCTTTGGAATTCATGTTCTCTTACATGATTAGTGAATTCCTCTAAGACTAATTGCATATGTAAGAAATATTTCATATTATATCTAACAAAAACAGAAGCAGTCTTGGGGTGGAAAACGTCAAGATGGCTTCCACTCATGGATTATTTTTAAATTTTCTAGGGCCCTGTCTGCAGCTACTTGTTAAAAAGTATTTCTAGCACAAAAAGAACATACCAAAACCCTGTTGATGGAACTGAGAATTCATTTAACCATTCTTGAAAGCAATCAAATTATGCTTTAAAAGTTACTAAAATATTCATATAGCATCTGATCCAAAGATTCTATTACCTAACATAAATCCCAAGACTGTCAAAGCCAGAAAGGTCCTTCACATAGAAAATATTCATAACCACTCTTTGTAGTAGTAAAGAATTGTTAATAAATAGATGCCAAATAACTGGAAAATAACTAAACATTATATTACATGGATGAAATAAAATTTTAATGTGTGGCAAGAAACAATAGATGTGAAGATTTGAGAGAAGCATGCGAAGATTTATATAAACCAGAACTGAATGAAATAAGCAGAACCACTAAAATCACATAAATGATAACTACAACAATATTAATGGAAAGAAAAACCACCAAAAACTGTATATGTCACTCTCCCTTTACTGAATATTGAAGAAACTATGAATGTAGAATACTGCATGTACTGTTGAAATTACATAGGTGATATATTGGTTAGTTTTCTCTTTTTTTATAAATTTGTGTTACAAGAGACAGTTCTTTGTATAGAGAAATAAGAAAAAGGAATAATTTCTAAAAATAGAAATTATAAAGAAGTAAAAATAAAAGGGGAAAATTCTAGGAAGACAGTGGAGTAGGTCAGTAAATTTCAAGCTTTCAAGATTTCTTCCTGCAAACAGAACAAATTTGTTCCTCAGGGCAAACATAAACTAGTGAAAAATAAAGAAAACCTGGGCCAAAACAGGGGTCCTATGGGTACAACCCAAGAAGATCTGAAGAAAGACCCAGCCTCAGGATTACTTAATATCAAGTTCAAACATTTCTGTTTAGCTATGCAGAAACACCAAGGGCAGAACCCTGGGGCTAGCTGGTGGGTCTGGAGCCTCAGCAGGAACCATAGAAACTTTCACCTCCTGGGCAGCATGAGGAGTCAGGGGTCCAGGAAGACTGATGGAATCTCAGCCAATCAGGAGCTGAAGAGGAGTTGGGAAAAGTTTGATGGGAGTTTTTCCTACTCCTCCTAGAATTAGATCATATATACATATATATTAGGTCATATAACCCCATCTGTTATAAACCAAAACCTCCTTGCCAATTAGACCTTAGCCTTTTAATGGTCAATGTCATATGACTCACCTATTCAGACATGCCCTTCAAATCAGCAAAAGAACTCTCTATAAGCTTCACCATTTTAATGAGCTCATCCCCACGAAGCTAAATGTCATGGTCTATCATTCTTCAACTTTAAGAAGTTGCCTGAGTTAGATCTAAGTTAGAGATTTTTTTTCTCTCTCTCTTAGTAGGTACTTCCCTAAATTCAATTCTTTTTTTTATACTCCTCTTTTTAATTTCCCCCAAAAGTTTTTATCTATCAATAATACATATAGACATACATAGGCATATTTATATACGTATATGCATGTATATATATATATATATGTCTCTCTCTCTATATATATATATGTATGTATGTATGTATGTATATATATAAATTAAAATTTCCTTCATTGTATTTGGTAGGAGTCACTGGATACATAAAGATATGACAAAGCCCATGCCTTTAGGGAGTATACAGATTATTCAAAGAGATAAAGCATAAATATTTTTAAATGATACCATATTTATGTCCAATGATAGCCAACTCTAGGATGGGAGGTGAGGAGGGGGAAAAAAGAAAGTTACATGATAACTGTATATTTAAAAGTAACAGCAAGCTGTACATAATAGATTTGCAGTTTCATATAAAATCATCTTCTTCTATTCTACTTTGTTAAGGAAATGCTTGTTTTACTGCTTAAGTTCATAATCATATAAATAAAGTTTAAAAAAATAATATATAACAAAAAACCAAAAGTATCAAATTAGGGGTAAGAACAATAAAAAAGGGAGGACAAAGAGATTACCATGGGATGGGTCAAATAAGGAACTAGACTATGGTCAGTCTTGAAAGAAGGATACCATTTATGTTTGGAAAAAGAAGGATGGCAAATAGAGAACCATGTGAAAAATAGCTCAGAAATAGAAATGTTCGAGTTATCTTTAACGAAAAGTAAGTAGGCCAGTGCTTCTAGAACTGACATTTTCTATAGAAGGGTAGTTGGGAAGGAAGACATAGGATAGAAAGTAGGTAAAAAAAAGATTTTAATAGTGTCTTCCCTAGATATTTTCTATTCACATGTTTCAGCTGCTGGATTCATGCAGCAAGGAAGATGTTGGGACAGGTTTTGGAGAAATGGGGTGGTAGGGTTTTCCTCAAAGTAAAGATATGGCAGTGATAAAATAAGATATGGCATTGCTATGTAGGACCAGTGCTGAAGACACCAGACTGGCAGCTGACTGGAGATAAAAGTCAGTTTTCTCCATTCCTTTTCCAAAATACTCAATCTCTTTCCTCTATCTTTGTTGTGATTTATAACATAGTTGTAAGTTGTAAGGAGGTTTGGTGTGAAAACCAGCAGGTAAAGCATTTTGATCTCAACTTTATTATACAATAATTTTTGTGGAATTATTCATTTTACTGTGTTTCAATAGACCATATATCTCCTGAAAAAAAAATTAATAGAGTCTTATGCAACCTGTTGCATTACTAAGAATAGGCTATTTCCCAAGTAGTAATGCAGGCTGAAACACTGAAACAGTCAAGATTTCCCCATAATTCTAATATTTAATTTGATATTTGTTTTCCTTTTTCCTAGCTAAAATTCTGAATCTGATTAGTAATGATGACTATTTATTTATCCATCCTCTATATGGGAAGAAATTTGCCTGGGGAGAAGTATTTAAGAATTAAGAAGGTTGCACTCTTTGGGCAGTATTGAGAATACTGAAGACCCTAGAAAAATCAGAGCAGGTGAGACAGTGAAAAGAACATTGATTCTGGAATCACTGGATCTGAGGTCATAACCCATTTCTGATACTTCCTACTTCTGTGACTCTAGGCAAATCTCTTAACCTCCCAAGACCTTGATTCCTCATCTATTGAATGAAAGGATTGATTACATGATCTCTCAGGTGACTTTCTCAAGAACCTGAAGGTCCATCTTGATGATCATAGTTATATTCATACAAAATCCTTTGGCCAATGACTTGAAATAACATGATCCACCAGGAAAATTATATACTATGTTCTCTTGCAGAATAGTTAATTCTAGTGACAGCTGATTCTTCTTTAGGTTTGCAAAATGCAGGAGATTTATAAATTATGAGTTG
Source organism: Myrmecobius fasciatus (assembly GCA_023553655.1). Classification (NCBI taxonomy): domain Eukaryota; kingdom Metazoa; phylum Chordata; class Mammalia; order Dasyuromorphia; family Myrmecobiidae; genus Myrmecobius; species Myrmecobius fasciatus. The sequence continues at coordinate 16,250 of JAJPUD010013207.1, read as the reverse complement.
TTATCAATACTGCAACAGGTTACTGAAGTTACTGAAAATGTTACTCAAGTTACTGAAAATGTATATATGCACTATTCTCAAAGCAAATGGGGGTCAGATTATGGCAGGAATTGAACATCAAATGAAAGAAGTAAGAATATTATGTTAAATCATACAGAGATACTGAAGGTTTTAAGCAAGGAAACGACATGACAGCAATGGCATTTTAGAAAGGTTGTTCTGGCATTCATTTTTTCAAGTAGATTCAAAAGAAAAGTATCTAGTAGTTTGAAAAATATGGAAAATATATCTTTGGTACCAGACAAAAAAGCTTGAATTAATGTCATGTTAATAAGAAGAGAAAGTAGTGTCATGTTAATGAGAATAGGAAGAAAGGAATGGTTGGATGAATATATGTATATACACACATATATGCATCTATCCATATTTATAAATGTATTTATATACATATAGATGCAAATATAGAGATTTCACCGTATTTGATAAGTACTTAAATGAGGAAGACAGGATGCACAGGAAGCAATCAAATATAAGTTAAAAGTTTCCAGCTTGAATAATGAATGGAATGGTGAGAAAAATGAAAGAAATTAGGACATCGAAAAGGAAGAACCTATTTTGAAGAAATAGGATGAGCTTAATTTTAGAACTGAGAAATGATAACTATGTAAATATAGATATAGGATAAGCATTCAGCAGAGAGATAGCATTGATAAATATTTGGGGCCTACTTATTCTTTCTCAAACTAAACATTGAATCTCTTGTTTAGTACTTAAGCATAGATTATCTCCCTTTAGAATGGATTACTTTCTCATTTTCATCTCTTAGAAACCTTACTTTCCTCAAAAGCTCACCTCAAATATTGTTTATGAAAAGCCTTTCCTTATCCCTCTAGTTCTCTAGTTCTTTATTTCTAGAGTTTTTATGATGGATTACATGATATTTTTAAAAAATTGATAGCTATATTTCAATATAATTGCTTCTCTTTATGTTCTTATGTACTTTATGCATCTAAAGACAATATTCTGAAACAGAATCCTCAGGTCTCAACATACTACAAAGGGAGTACATAATGCAACAAAAAAATTAAGACAAGCTCTTAACTTTTTGCAAAGGTCATCTTCACTTATGGCTATCCAGAGCTTTCAAAGACTTTGTCAAAGAAGGACAAAAACTAGGAGGGCTTCCCAAGACTGAGAGACTTTGTGCATAGCCCTGGGAAAAAATTATATTATCCACAGATTACCCTGGTTAAAAATAGAGGAATGCTTATAACCAGGGTTGGCTGTAGACTAAGTAATTTTACACCTCACATACTAAATCATAGAGGATCTGTGATTATTAAATTATATTAATCATTGGCATAGTAAGTTGGTCTGCAAAAATAGCAGCTCTATGGTCCTTTATTTATAATAAATAGCCACCAAATTTTGTATCCAGGGGTAACAAAGTTTCTATGTCTCATTTCTTCAACATAGATTTCTAAATCTTTAGAAGGCAAGATGACAGAGAAAAGGTAGGGTAATTAATTGAACTTTCCCAAAAATCCCTCCAAAAAAGCCTTAAAATAATTCCTCAAAACAAATTCCAGAGAAGCAAATAGACACAAAAAGACAGGGGGAAACAAATGTACAGACCAAGACAACTTAGAATATCAGCAGGAAAGATCTGCTACAAAATGAAAAGGGACCTATATGTACCAAAAATATATTTATAACAGGTTTTTTTAGTGATAGCAAAGAAATGGAATTGAGGGATGTCCGTCACTTGGAGAACGACAACAAATTTTTATATAAGATTGTGACAGAATACTATTGTGCTATAAGAAATGACAATCGCAATGTTCTCAGAGAAACCTGGAATACCTACATGAATTCAAGAGAAATAAGAGAACTGGGAGAACATTTTATATGGTAACAGGAATTTTGTATGATTAACTATGAATGACTTAGCTATTCTCAACAATACAGTGATCCAAGACAATTCTAAAGGACTTATTATGCAAAATGCTATGCATCTCCAGTGAAAGAACAGATGCATTGTGAATACAGATCAAAGTATATTTTTTCTTTATGTTCTTTATTGGGTAGGGATTTTCTGTGTTTTCTTCTTCAACATGACTAACATGGAAATGTTTTTCATGAATGTTCATGTGCAATCCATATCAATTTTTTTTTGCTTTTCCAATGAAAGGAAGAGGAAAGAAAGGAAAGGAAAGAATTTGGACATCAAAGATTTTCAATGTTAAAAACTGTTTTGCATGTATTTTGAGGATAGAATAAAATATTAAATGAAAAAATAAATCTTTTGAAGTTGCTGTACAATGCACAAATGAGGAGCAGCCATCACACTGTGAGTTCATCACACTGACATAGATGCTTCACATATTAATGTAATTGATATTAGATATATTTGTGAAAAGTAAGAGAAATTTGCAAAAGATACCTATTATTCACATATTTAAGGATGCATTGCATCTTTAGGTGAGGTGTAGTTCTAATCTTAAAGTTCTTCAATTCCTTAACCCTTCAATCATTTTCATAATTCCAAAAGGAGGTAAGGAAAGCTGGATTTATTTTCTTTTATTTTGAAGTATTAAGATTTTGACTTCATTTGAGTTCCAATTTCAGACTTGATTATTGACTCAAGATTTGTCTCAGTGTTAAGTGGTTGAACAAGTTGCAAGCTGGCCAAGGATGTGTTCTTTTGAAGATCTATAAGCCTTAGGTTTGGGATATTTTTATACTTATATTTTAGAAATTATTATCACCTTCATTTTACCACAAAATTGTTGTTTTGGGAGCCAAAGGAAATGACAAATACTAAATTAAAAAACCTTTAAAAATAAATTAGTTTTTATAATGACAGCCTTCTTTTCAAAATTTAGTAGAATTGTTTTTGGATAAGAAAACTTCTATTGCTTTATATTGAAAAAGAATAACTAAAATCAATACGATTTTATGGGATAATGGGAAAAGAGTTTGGTTAGTATGAATGAGTGTTTTCTGTATTGTACTTAAGAGGATATATCCACTGCAAGTGCCTGATAGGAGATTTAGATATCCTGGAGTCTTATTCTCAATTCTGTTCCTTTAACCCAAAGCAATTTCTTTCATCTTTGCCCATGCATGTTCCCTTTAAAATGTGGATAATCCATATGACTGTAAAAATCATAGCAAGGACCACAATGATGTATTTGAAAAATATTTTTGTTATTAAAAACATGATTTCAAGTAGAATTAAGGTAGGTATACACAGACCATTAAGAATATTGTAATCATTAGAGGGCTGGGATTTTAGCTTTAAGTAGCTGATATTCCTCTACCTTTGAAAAAATGATCTTACCATATTAATCATAGAATCATAGATTTCAAATTGGAAGGGATATTATACATCTTTATGTCCAATCCCTATTTATTATGTATATTTTTACTTATTTATTTATATTTATTATATGTAACTAAGACTCAAAGAGCTTGTATGATTGACTTAGAATAACAGAAGTGGCAAGTAATGGATTTGGAATTTGAATCCAGGTTCTATGATTTCCAATCAGTTCTCTTTCAACTAAAATCATTCTCTCTCTGTCTCTGTCTCTCTCTCTGTATGTCTCTATCTCTCTATCTCTCTGTTTCTTTCTCTCTGTCTCTGTTTCTGTTTCTGTCTCTGTCTGTGTCCATCTCCCTCTGACTCTGTCTCTCTCTGTCTCTCTGCATCTCTCTGTATCTGTCTCTTTATCTGTCTCCCTGTCTCTCTCTTTCTCTGTCTGTTTTTCTGTTTTTCTCTCTCCCTTTGTCTTTTTTCTGTGTGTCTCTCTGTTTCTGTCTTTCTTTTCTTTCTGTCTCTGTTTCTCTCTATCTCTGTCTCTGTCTCTATCTCTTTCTCTCTCTGTCTCTCTTTGTCCCTGTGCATGTGTCTTTCTGTCTCTGTCTCTCTGTCTCTCTTTCTGTTTCTCTGTGTTTCTCTCTTTGTCTCTCTCTGTGAGTCTGTCTCTGTTTCTCTCTGTCTCTAGCTCTTTTTCTCTGTGTGTGTTCTGTGTTTCAGTGTCTGTGTCTGTGTCTCTCTGTCTCTCTCTCTCTTTCTCTTTCACTCTTTCCCCCACTCTCATTTTCTCACTCTCTCTCACACTCACTCTCTCTCAACAATTTTTACTCATTTACTTTTAATTCAAGAGGTAACCATATTGGGAAACCAACAGTATATGTTTTGGATGAAAAATAAAATCTCATGAGATTTCCCCAGGCACTGGAAACATATGGACAATATATTTATAGAAAATTCCAAGGCAAGAAATCAGCCTGAGCTTTTAATCTTACTATTTTACTGTATCAAGTGTTACTTGAAAAAGATTATCTGATGAAACTTAGTTTTTGTTTTTGTTTTGCTACAGAGATTTTTATCACAATAATATTTATTGTAATAACAGTGGCATCACCAGAATTTTCAAAAACCACACTCCCTGAAAGTCAGTCTAGACACATATATTACTTTTTGATTTATAAATGAAATTATGGGACTTTGGGATATTATTAATTCACCCATTCATCTACATTGATAGGAAGGAAGGGAGTAAAGGTAAAAAGAAAATAAGTAAAAAAGGGAAGGAGAGGAAAACAAGGAGGGAAGGAAGAAAAAAAGCAAAGGAATGGGGCAAAGAGAAAAGGAAGGAAGGAAAGAAGAAAGGAAAGAGAGAGGGATAAAATAAGAATTTATTAAGTTCCTCCTATGAGGAACTCCTATACTAGGCACTTTACTATTATTATTTCTTTTGATCTTTAGACAAGCCTTCAGAGGTCTATGGCATTATCTCCATTTTACACTGAAGACACTAAGACAAATATAGGGTAAATCACTTTCCCAGGTTCGCACAGCTAATTGTGTCCAAGGCAGTATTTGAACACTGGTCGTCATCAAAAAATTATCTCAACTCTCCTTTTTTGCTGCCATGGGACTATCTGAAAAAAGTAATAAAAAGGAAATTTTATTGATTTATATAAGTTCAATAACTAACTTGTGGAAATAGCAATCAACATTGATTTAATTCATAGAATTATATAATAGTGTCCCAATTTTCCCACATCACCACCAACCTTTATCATTATCTTTTCCTGTCATCTTAGCCAATCTGAGAGGTGTGAGGCAGTATCTCAGAGTTGTTTTAATTTGCATTATTCTAACCAATAATGATTTAGAGAATTTTTGATATGACTATAGATGACTTTAATTTCTTCATCTGCCTGTTCATATCCTTTGACCATTTATCAATTGGGTAATGACTTATATTCTTGTAAATTTGATTTAGTCTTCTATATACTTGAGAAATGAGACCTTTATCAATAACATTGGCTGTTAAAATTGTTTTAAAGCTTTCTACTTCCCTTCTCATCTTGGCATTGATTTTGTTTACACAAAAACTTTTTAATTTGATATAATCAAAATTATTCATTTTGCCTTTTGTAATGTTCTCTATTTCTTCAGTCATAAATTCCTCCCTTCTACAAAGATCTGACAGGTAAACTACTGCTTGCTCTCCTAATTTGCTTATAGTATCATCTTTTTGTCTAAATCATGAGCCTATTTTGACTTTATCTTGGAATAGGGTGTAAGATTCAACAAGTGAGGGGGCAGCTAGGTGGCGCAGTGGATTCAACAAGTGAGGGGGCAGCTAGGTGGCACAGTGAATAGAGCACCAGCCCTAAAGTCAGGAGGACCTGAGTTCAAATCTAGTCTCAGACACTTAACATTCCCTAGCTGTGTGACCCTGGGCAAGTCACTTAACCCCAATTGCCTCAGCAAAAAAAAAAAAAAAAAAAAGATTCAACAAGCATTTGTTAAGGACCTACTATAGAACAGATATTTTACTAAGAAACAGGCCTGATACAAAGAAAGGCAAAAATATAGTCCTTATTCTCAAGGTGAACATAAGATTTTTATAGAGAGGGATTACATATTTTTAGTCATCATCAGGTTAGTACTTGTATAAAAAAAAAAAAAGAAAAAAAATAGGACCTAAACTTCACTTGTTAGACTTTGGTTGACTAAAACGTTGACTTAAAAATTTATTAATTGGGAATATGCTTTTCCAGCCTCAGAAAGGTTTCTTAGAAATATCCTTAGAAAAGGAGTTATGATCTCTCCAGATAGCAAAACCTCCAGAGAGGATTCTTAAGAATGAAGAACCAAAGTAATTGTAGATGGTAGTGATGTCTGACAGCACTTTAGAGCAGGGGAAAAAACAGGAAAAAAATTACACATGACTTCCTAGTAGACAGAAGGCTGTTCAAATAGTAGCTGATTCATGACCATATGTTTATTGTGCAATGCATTAAAAAATCAGGAATTTGACAAACATTTATTGAATAAATGCTCAAATTAATGAATCACCTGTATTATTCCATGTGTTAGACTTGGATTCCATGTGCCAAGATATTCATTTCATTAAGAATGTTATTTTTTTTCTACACAAGATATAGTAGAGTAGAACAATCCCCTAAGAAAAGTCTCCTAATTAGTCTGTCTAATTCTGTCCATTCTCTAATCCCTCCTATACAACTGCCAAAATAATCTTCCTAAAGCATCAATCTTTCCATATTCCATCAATTAATTCCATCCTTAAGAAGCCTTAGGGACTTCCTCAAGGGATCCATGTGTTATGGGCCCCTTTGGCAGTTTGTAAAAATTGATGTACCTCTTTTCAAAATATTTTAAGTTATTGAAGAAAATTTTAAATTTCAGGTAGAGATTAGTAAAAATAAACATCTATTTTTCCCCATCCAATTTTTTGGACTCTGAATTTTATACATGGTAAGAATCCCACTAAGGTACTGAATTAGTCCTCCATAGTTTAGCTTTAATTTGTAGTTTATCTATATTATTCCCATTCAGGGACTCTACTTACTACTCAAAATAATTGATCTTGTATTTAATATTCCACCTCTTTCTCTTATCTGGATGGCTGTTTAAAAAATAAGAAATTCATGACCTCACATTTTTTTAAATCCTCATTTCAGGTCTTTTTCTAGTTAGTGTTGACTCCCTAAATTTTCTAGCACTTAGGTTATTAGAGTAAATTTATTCCCCAGTAAGATATAAACTAGTTGAGGGGTGGGATTATTTTTGCTATGGTTTTTGTATCCCTGACACCCAGCAAAATGTCTAGCTCAGTAGGTATTTAGTAATGCTTCTTGATTGGAGTAAATTATATTACTTTTATTGAGTTGACAGGAGGCTTATAGACAAATTACTCTTGTGGGTTTTTGTTATATAACATATTAGGGTTTTTTTTAATGCATGGTCATTAGTCAGTCAGCAAGTATTTATTAAGCACTTACTAATGTGCCAGGAACAGTGCTGAGTGTTTGGGATACAAAGAAAGGCAAAAATAAGTACAAATGAAACTGAAAGGGATCGTAAAAGAATAGCCAAGAAAGATCATTGTCAAATATTAGAGAAGAGAAACCATGGAGGAGGAGAAAGTATTCAACACAGTGAAGTACTGAAGAAAGTCAAAAAAGAGCATCAAAAATGCTCTATTTTAAATAGTGAAAAACCACCATTAAATCTGACAGTTAAAAAATCATTGACAATGTTAGAGGGAACAGTTAGTTGGAGGATAAGGTCAGAAAGATTAAAGAAGGCTTAAAAAAGAAAACAAGTAAATAGAGGTATCTGGTATAAAAACCTTTCTCAAAGAATTTAGCCAAGTCAAAGCAGACACATGGGATGATAGGCTGAAGTGATATTATTTTTAATGCTCAGGAAGACATGGATGTAGATGTAGACCACAAGGAAAGAACCTCAGAAACTTACTGTGTGATCCTGGGGAAATCACTTAACTTCTGCCTGCTTAGGTTTCTCAGCCATAAAATGGGATAACAGAACATACAACATTTTGTGAGGATCACAGATAGCAATATTTATAACAAACTATACATATATATATGTTTGTGTGTGTATGTGTGTATGTACAAATACACACACATTATATATATTATATAATATATATATATGAACTATGTATCTGGAACATAGTGAGTACTTAATAAATGCTTGTTCCCTTCCAACCTACCTCAAGATTTATAATTATGAACATTATAAAACTTACATAATAAAAAATTTAAGAGAACTGAAATAACATTTTGTTTATTATGATACAGAAACCCTTTTATTCTCACTTTAAAATAATTAATAATTTTCCCTTAGTGAGAACAGTATGATTGAATATTCTGCATTATTTTTAAAAATCTTAGCTCAATACTTAGTAATAGAGAGATTTGAAAGTGTAATTCTCTGTTCAGTTTATTCAGCACTTAGTTTTAATGATAGTCATGGCTGGAAAATATACCTTTAAAATACATATAGATACAAAGAAAAGAAGTACACAATTGGCTGAGGTTATGTAATCATGATATTCATTTTCAGTCTCATCTATGAATTATAAAGTTTTTTGTTAAAATTCAACCAATAAATTTGTCATCCAAATGTCAATCACCAATTTTGATAAAGTAATTAAAAGGTATTATATTGTTAAATTTATAATAAATCAATTAAAATTGACATTTCATCTAGTTGATTTTTTAGAAGTTTAGAAATCTCTTTTTAAAATTGTTTTTAGCTGAAGAGATGTGGCATTTGTAATCATCATTTTCAGCAATCCAGAAAAAAGAGTATAATAATACATGAAAGATAATGCGTCACCCATGTAATAATCTCTTTATGCCTACTCATTTTGTGCTACTCAATATTCTCCCAGGGGTATGAGAGAGAAAAAAAAAAACAAAACACACTAGGGGATGGGCTGATTTTTACTTTTTATCACTCCCCTAGAATTCAATGAAAAAGTGAAATGGGGGGTGAGAGGGATGAAAATTTTGTTTTGTAACTACTCTGTATAACTAGATGTTGCTTAAATTGTCTGCCCTAGGCAGAAGGAAAAAGAATAAGAGTTTACACAAAACTAGGGAAGGTCAGGTATGGAAGGGGGAAAGCAAAATCATGTTTATGATAATGGGTGAAGGGAAAACTATAATCAATTGGAGAAAAACTCCAGGACTGAGGGTGACAGGGAAGGGAGAATATGACCTATTTCTCATCTTTGAATTGATTTCCCCTTGGGATCATATTATATTCACTTGAGATGTGGAGCCCTGACCTTTTGGAAGCATATAGGCTCAAGAGATCAGTTGTCCTCAAGCAGAGCAGCACATACCTTTGAACACTGTTAGATGAGGTCCAGGTATGAAAAGACAAAGGAGCAGAAAATATTGTTATCTTTATTACCTTTGTTACCTTCTCTCCTCCATCTTCTGAACCCTGGTTAGTATTTCAGAATCCCGAGTGTACCCACCTGGCTGGTAATCCACAAATTGTACAATCCTTAAAAGTCAATTTAGCATTCAAGGTAGATCAAGCTGTTTTAACTTTCTACTTTCTAATCCTACTTGCTCTTATGCTTCAAGGCCCTTCATGTAAATGTAATAAGCTTAATCTGGAAGGTTTAGAATGATCCTAAATAGAAAGAGTGATACAAAGCTACAAAAGACAGCAAGGCAAGGTTATACAGAGATCCTCAGGAGAATTTAAAATGTGATTTAGCTTGGAAAAATGAAAATTAACATATTGAAAAGAAAGCAAAATACTAATCTCCAAATGTCAGGAGAAGCCCAGAGAAGCATGATGTTAAAAGGAAATGGTCGTAAAGAAGATGAGAAACAGTAGTAGAAATTAGTTTATATTGTGTTATTAAAATTTCCTTCCAATAGTATTTTAACCTGTTTATAATGACTAATAAAAAAGAATATTTCAGTTGGGGTATGTATAAGAACAGCCTAGAGAAGAAAACTTATCAATAGACTTGTTAGTGACAAAAGAAGTAGGAATTATTGGTTCAGGAAAAAGGTGTGTGTATGGGGAAGGGGTAACGTAGGTTTTAATCTGAATGTAATTTCATAAGTATAAGGAACTCCCAGTATAAAATATCCTTGTATTGATATAAAACAATAATTTGTCTGTTACCTAATCACAGAATGACACAAATGTGAATATGATCTTAACAGTCAACTGCTCAATTCCCTAATCTTATAGAAAAGGAGAAATTGAGGCATAATGATGTTAAAGAAGAATGGATAGATAATAGAAGATAGATGATAGACAGATAGATGATAGAAAATTTACTAAGTGCATACTATTTTTTGGTTATTGTGCTCAGTGCTAGGGATTAAAATACAACCAAGATGGTAAAAACTTAGAAACTGAGGGGGTGCTTGTTATTTAGGAAATGGATGAACAAGTTATGATATGAAAATGATAGGATACTTTTCTGCCGTAACAAATTATGAAGACAATAGTCTCAAAGAAACCTGGGTAAATTTGTATTAAGTGATGCAGAGTGGAGTGAACATGGCCAGAAGAACAATTTATACAATGGAAATAGTGTAAAAACAAAGATTTAGGAAGTCATAGAAGCATAATGACTAGCACCAATTCCTTAGGATTTATAACTGTATGTGGATGTATACATGTGTGCATATATGCATATTGTATATATATATATATATATATGTATAAAGAAAAAGAGAGAGAGAGAGAAATTTACATAGGTAGTAAGTGTCTGAGGCTGGGTTTGAACTCAGATCTTCATGACTTCAGGCTCAGCACTCTAGTCACTGAGCTACCTAACTGCTACCTAAATGCAGATATGTATGTATGTATGTATGTATGTGTATGTGTGTATGTATGTATACACCTACATCATACATGTGTGTATATGTATGCATATATATACACAGTGTAGTATAAAGACATCCAGGAAATAATATCAGGTCCTAGTTCTGGACAAAAAGATGGGAAAATTTACCTATCAGAAGCTGATTTTTCTAGGAACAGTGTATGAGGTTCCCGATTGAGGGAGATGAGGGTGATGACCTGAATTCAAGGATAAATGAGTTGCCCAAAGAAATAAAGATATTAAAAAAAGAGATAGCTGAAATTTGAACCCAAGTTATGATTCTAAATCGAGTCTTTCCACAATAACATGCTTTATGGGACACTGATATTTCTTGAGCTATCATGATAAATTAGGAAAAGTTGAGTATATTTATTTTTTCTAAGTTCTCACCTCCCATTCATTTCTCAAACTGTGGCAGTGTGGCTTTTTTACCTCCCAGAGAAACTTCTCTCCCTCTCATCCATCCCAACCCAAATGGTGAATAATGGTCCATGGGGAAAGGAATAAACACTTATTAAGAACCTACTGTATTTCAGGCATTGTTAAATGCTTTATAAATGTTGTCTCAATGAAGCCTCACACAAGTTTATGAGGTAATTGTTATAATTACTCCCATTTTTTACAAAAAAAAAATTGAGGCAAAAAGTAATTAAGTGATTTGACTAGGTCAAATAATTGAGGCTGGATTTGAATTCAGGTCTTCCAGATTCTAGATCGAGGGCTCAATGTATCTGCCACCAGCATTCACCAAGGGTGAAGGTGGTGGAACAGCAGGGACTGGAAAAGACCTCTTGTAGGAGATTAGTTTTGAATGACATGTTTAAGGAAAGCAAAAAACCTAGAAAGGGGAGGTAGACATTCCCAGCATGAGGTACAAACATGTTGTTGGGAGATAGCTTGTCTTTTTCAAGGAACAGCAAAGTCAGTGAGTATCATGGGATATGCTGACTGGAGTTAAAAAGAAGAAAGGGAAGAGGTTAGGAATTAAAGGGCTTAAAATGCTAAACATAATCTTCTATTTCATCCTCGGTGTTATGAGGAGCCACTAAAGATCACTGGCCAGGAGGATGGGGAGTGGCAGTGTAACATATTTATACCTGTGCTTTAGGAAAATCATTGACTGCTGAGTGGAGGATAACTTGGATTGGAAAGAGCTTGAAGCAGAAGATTAAAAACCAAACTATTGCAATCTTCCATGCATGAGATAATGAAGACCTGTAGGCACTAGGGCTAGCTGAGTAGAGAAAAGGGATCATATTTGTTAGTGTTTTGAAGGAGATGAAAAGTTCTGCAACATATTGGATTTGTAGAATGAAGAAATACCTTCTTTTTCCTCAGTGCCCTGGTTTAATAATAGTGTGGTTTATGGCTATAATGACCTCCTTCTTACAGATGAGGAAACTGAGGCAGACAGAGGCTCAGTGATTTGTCTAGGATGATACTGATAATAAGTACCTGAAGCTGGATTTGAATTCAAGTCTTTTTGACTTTGGTCTACCACTCTATTCACCTACTTCTCATCAGCAGTTGCTAATTTTTGTTTTTCCCTATAGTAATTTTATTCAAGAAAACTCCTTGTAGCATCTGTTCAGTTTCTGACTTGTCTTTCCATTGTAGTTTTGTTTTTTGTTTTTTGTTTTTTTTTTTACTTCAAGAAACAAAGATGGCTTAGCCACTTGGTGTTATGTTGACTTCACCTGTGAATTTCAAAAATATCCCTTGACATAAAGCTTGTTGATGCCTGTCTTTTATTCAAGAGAGAAACACATTATTTTCTTTCATGCCTTCCCTAAATTATTTAATTCTGTTTGCTTGGTCTTCAATATTATTATCTTGTTACTTAAAACAAAAATGGTCTTTAGAGAAATAGAACTGCATACTATAATAGAAAAAAACTTGTCCAAACTTGAAGCGTAAAATTAGAGAATTGTATTATTTGTCATTGAAAATATGGTCAGAGATTAGGGCCAATTCTCTAGAACAAGGAGTTTTTAAATCACTCCTTTTAAAATTTGACATAAAATAATAATATAGATTTGTTTTGTAAAGGTTTCCTGAAGACTTGTGCAAACATTTTATTTATTTCGTAGGTTTTGAAAAGAGTTTTAGAGAAATTTGTTATATACATATATATGTATATACATATATTCTTTTCTCTATATATGTATATAGACACAAATGTAGATATAATATATACTATACATACACATACATAATTATAAATAATATATAAATGTTTAACACAGACATATATATAAACAGTGCATGTAAAATACATATAAATATATGTATATTATACAATATTGTATGATATCCCATTCCATTATATTACATATATGTTTGCACATGCACAAGTACCTTAGTACCTTAAGAATATAATAAGAATAAGTTGGTCAGTTTAACATAGAAGATTCCATTTTGTTTTAATCCTCCATTTTATGATTGAGCTGTTTTAGTACAATTTTTTTTCAATAAGATAAGCATTTTTAAAAGATTTTCCAACTCATAAATGTATAGAGACCTTCTGGTAAAAGAGTCCATCAATGAAAAAAATATACTTTATTGATAATTCATGAAATAAACTACCAAAGCATATGATATGGTGAAAAATGCTTTTCCTGTCTAGAAAAAGAACTGAAAATGTAGATCAAATTCTATTAATTTTCACTTTATTTTTTTCATGTTTTTGGTCTATGTGATGATGTATAACCTCTATCAAATTGCTTAGTCTCTAATGGAAGTGAGTAGGTAAAGAAGGAGATACAAAATTTGAAACTCAAAATTTAGGGAAAAATAATGTTAAAAATGTTTTTACATTTAATGAGAGAAAATAATATAACATTAAGAATAAAAATTACTAAAAAATCAACAAACAGCAAAAAATACATGATAAACCATTTGGGAATATCACAATTAAAAGTATAAAAAGGTATCTAAAGACAATGACATAAGCCTATTCTTAGTACGTAAGGAGAGCAGGTTCCTCTATTCTAACATTTGAGACTCAAGCAAGTCAGTATCCCATGAGAGCAGTGCTGAATAATTGATGGGATACTTGCCAGATGACAGCTCAGAATGGAATACTTATACTCTGGGTAGAAATGGAATCTTGTCATGAGTCTGGTTTAAAATTAAACTTATTGGAACTTCTGACATATTGTTTGGTTGTTTGTCTTTAGGGGAGGGCATTTTTGCATTAATTAATTATAGTACATAGAAATACAAGTATAATTAGTTTTTCATCACACTTCGTTTTTATAATAGTAAATAGACTCTTTGTGCACAGTACATTGCACTCTGTTGAGCATGTCTGATAAATAAAACAATAAATAAAATTAAAACAACTATGATATGATTAAATTGTTGAGGAAATAAGAATAGCAAATTAGCTGCTAAAATAGCTACTTTAATAGCAAAATAGCAAAACAGTAGGAGAAAAATAGCAAAAATTGCAAATATGACATTTTTAACTTTACAAAGTGTTTCACAAATATTATCTCATTTGATCATCATAACGACCCAGAGATAAAAGTGCTATTATTGTAGTCATCTTATGGATTGAGAAACGAAGACAGATAAACATTGACTTGTCCCAGGTCACACAACCAGAAAGTATCTAGTTCTTTCTGACTCAAGGTCCTACGCATGATCTACTCTGCCAAATTGCTGCCAAATCAAAAAATGTATATTTTGATTATACAAGTATAATAAAAACTGAAATTTTCAAAAACCAGGAAAGCAGTTTGAAGAGAAATAATATATTTGAGCTTCCACAGTATTAACATTTACTATTTATTCAAATCAAAAGCACTTTTTAAGCAGGGATAGGAGTCTATCTAAAGGGTCCTGTAAACCCATAGTATGACAGATAGTATGACAAAACAAATTGCCAAGTAATCAGTTCTCTTTTGCTGCTATGTAATATACATTGTAAACTACTTATTGATAGCATGAACCACTGCCCAGTCTACACAGAAAACTGGAGTTAAAGAATTTGCCATATAAAATAAAATCAGATGTCAGGAGATTCTTTAACAATTTATAAAGCATTTTGCTAACTTTAACATGTTGTATAAATACTAGTTGTTGTTATTGTTGTTACAAAGGAAGAAACTGAACATTTTAGAACATTTTAAATACATCCATTAACCTGACTTCCTTGCTCACCTTATTGTTCTGTGGTCACTCAGCTGTTGACTTTATATCAATCAATCAACAACTATTTATGAAATAGGCAGAAGGATATGGTGCTATGCTATGGGAATTCAAAGCTAATAATGAAGCTATACTAGCATTCTCCCAGAGAAGATGCAATCAGGCAAGATACCCAATCTAATTTATTTGTTTTTTTAGAAATAGTTTCCTATTTTGTCAAGTATTCGCTTGAAAGATGACCAAATAACAGACATTTTACTCTGTTGTTCACTGCCATATTTCAGTTTGAAATAATGATATTACTTTAGATATTATAGTCAAGGAGACCTACTATAGAGAGTGAGTAGAGAACCAGTCCGAAGGATCAGGACAAACTGACTGACAATCTTAAGTGAAGCACTTAACTTCTCAGTACACCAGGAAAATTTCCAAGATAAATTGGAAAAAAAAAGGAAAAAGGAAAAAAAAGAAAGAAAAATTGCAGAAATGCATTGGTAGGGGGAGTTTTCCCTCTTCTTGCACTAATGAAACCACAAAAGGCCAAAGATAATTCTTGTTAACACAGTCATTTGTGAATCTTGAAGTAGTTTCTTGGCAAAAAAAAAAAAAAAACTAATGAAGGAAGCAATTTGATTATTGTCTCCATTTTACAAGTAAGAAATAGGAGTTTCAGAGTGCAGACCTGATTCAGCTTGTACAATCAAGAAATATTGGAGGTAGAACTAAAGGTCTTCTGACTACAAGTCCATTGCTCCTATATATCATATCAAACCGTCTCTTGCTTAGTAGTATGATCAGAATACAAGTATAATGAAACTAAGATCATGCATTTACATTTTCTAGGTACCAGTAACATGATAATGAAACTAAGATCATGAGTTCCAATTATTTTCTACACAATCATAACTACAATCACTAAGTTTACAAATCCATATCATTAGTCATATGAGGGCCAAACAAGAAAGTATTACCAATGGAAAACTATCACCTATTAATCGATTAATCGGAACTATCTCCATCCTGAGTTTTGTGACAGTACTTTCACTGGGCTTTTGTTTGTTTTTGTGCTGATTGTTCCTTTTCTGTCTTCTATACTTACTGATTTATCATCTGTCTTTTGTTCTCATATGTGAGTGTATCATAGGATTCAGTTCTGACTCTTATTCTGTTTTCTTTTTATATACCATTAGTGACTTCATCAGTGTCCACAGAGTCAATGAATACATCAACAAGAATTTTATTACACCCTTAATATGTGCCAGGCATTTTGTTAAGTTAAAAAAAAAGGGATATAGAGAAAGTAAAGAGACCATCTCTATCTAATCTAGAGGAGGTCTGTAATGGTACTCATATGAAGTCATATATATATAT
>JAJPUD010013206.1:0-45357 GCA_023553655.1 Myrmecobius fasciatus | reverse complement strand
ATTCGCAGAATCTGATATTGTATCTTCCATATATGCAATGGGTACTGAATTGAATTCGAGGTTTTGGGACCTCTTGGACTGAGTATCCCTAATCCCATGTCTCCTTTTCTTCGACCAGCCTTTTGGAGAACAGTCATGTCAACTTTACTGGATCTCAAAAGCAGCGTGCTGAGGCAGGTCCAGAGAAGCCAGTCTTTTAGAAGGAGAGCTGATGAGTCAGCCACATCTGGAGCAGCAGCAGGATCCAGTTCCTCTCTGCAAGAAGGTGGGCCAGAAACAAGTGTGGCCAGGTGAGTCCTATAAAGGCAGGGACCTGCCGAGTCTACAGTGCTCAGGTGCACAGGGCTTGTTCTACTCATCCCTCGACTGGGTGTGGGTGGTTCAGGGATATTATAGTTTTTTGCTAACAGTACTAGTCTTCCCACCTTCAACTGACAAAAGCCATTCACACCTCCAACACTTTAGGATTAAACTCACTTCCTTCTGTTGACATCCCCAAAGTATTGCTGCTTTCTGAACTCTCTGGATCTCACCTCATCCCCAAGACAAATGAGAGTCCAGCAAGAGCTGACAATTTATATAGAAAGTGGTCTACAGATACATATACAGGGGCAATGGGAGAGATTAAGAGGGATTTCAGTTAAGATTTATTAAGTGGGGGCAGCTAGGTGGCACAGTGGATAGAGCACCAGCCTTGAAGTCAAGAGGACCTGAGTTCAAATGTGACCTCAGACACTTAGCACATCCTAGCTGTGTGACCCTGGGCAAGTCACTTAACCTCAATTGCCTCAGCAAAAAAAAAAAAAAATTATTATGTGCCTATTATGGGGAAGGTACTGTACTAGGGACTGAGGATGGATACATTATGGAAAAAAAAAGAAAAAGGAAAAGGAAAGGAAAAAATGGCACAGTGGATACAGCACTGGCCCTAAAGTCAGGAGGACCTGAGTTAAATCCAGCTTCAGACACTTAACATTTCCTAGCTATGTCATTCTGGGTAAGTCACTTAATCTCAATTGCCTCACCAAAAAAAAAAAAGATACATCGTGGATTTTGTTCTCAAGCTGCCTATCATCTAATAAGGAGTAAAGGAGGTTCATAATACAGATCTAGCAATCAATCAACAAGCAGGAAGACGAACGTTCTTCAGATACTTCTATCTTCAGATACTTCTTAGCTTTGTGACTCTAGTCAAGTTACTTAGCTCTATGAGTATAGCTCTCATCTGTAAAATGAGCTGGAGAAGGAAATGGCAAACCACTCCAGTATCTTTGTCAAGAAACCTCAATTGGGTCATGGAAAGTCAGATAAATAATAAATGTGCCAGGCATTGTACCAGGTATCAGAACTACAGATACTAAAATGAAACAGTCCCTGTCCTCAAGAGCTTACATTCTGTCATTTTAAAAAATGTGATACAAAGGAGAGTGAGAAATTCAAAGGAGAGTCTAGGCAAAATATATAAGAAATGGGAGGAGGGAGAGTATTTAGTGGAGGGAAAAGATGGAAATTGGACTAGATGATTTTGGAGGATCCTTCTAACTCTATATCTGTGATCTAAAATAGAGAATTTCAATATGTTTATGGAAAATTTTGAAGGCCAGAGTGAGGGAGAAGTTCATACTTTATTCACTAGACAAATCTTATTGTTTAGTTATTGTAAACATGTCCAACTTTCTTTGACCCCATTTGGGGTTTTCTTGGCAGAGACACGAGAATGGTTTATCATTTCCTTTTCCGAGAATGGTTTATCATTTCCTTTTCCAGCTCATTTTACAGATGAGGAAACTGAGGCAAACTGGGTGAGATGAATTGCCTAGGCTCATACAGCTAGAAAGTATCTGACTTTATAGTATTTTTTTTCCAGTTACATGTAGAAATAGTTTTCAACATTCACTTTTATAAGATTTTGAATTCCCCAAATTTTTTCTCCTTCTTTCCCTTTCCTCTTCCATTCCCAAGACAGCAAGCAATCTGATATATGTTCAAAATGATATATATTCAAACATTTAAAATATATTTCCATATTATCATGTTGTGAAAGAAAAGTCAGAACAAAAGGGAAAACCATGAGGAAAAAAAAAAAAGAAAAGTGAAAATAGTGTGCTTTGATCTGCATTCAGTCTCCATAGTTCTTTCTCTGGATGTAGATGGCATTTTCCATCCCAAGTCTCTTGGGATGTTTCGCTGCATTACTGGGAAGAGGTAAATCTCTCATAATTAATCATCACATGATCTTGCTGTTTCTGTGTATGATGTTCTCCTGGTTCTGCTCACTTCACTCAGCATCAGTTCATGTAACTCTTTCCAGGATTTTCTGTAATCAGCCTGCCTAACATTTCTTATAGAACAATAATATTCCATTATATTACATCAAAATTTATTCAGTCATTCCCCAAACGATCGGTATTCCTTTAATTTCCAATTCTTTGCTTCCACAAAAAAAGCTGTTATAGATATTTTTGTATATATAGATCCTTTTCCATTTTTTATGACCTCTTTGAGATACAAACCCATCAATGATATTGCTCGATCAAAGGGTATGGCACAGTTTGATTGCCTTTGGACATAATTCCAAATTGTTCTCCACTACTCAGTATCTGATCATAAGATGAGTCTTCCAGATTAAAGGTTTGTGAGGTGACATATATTGTCTAAATGTCCTTTAACAAACCACACCCCAATCCCACCCAGCAGAGGTATCACAAAATCTGGTGTGACATTTGCATGAACTGAATCTCACAGCAGATTAGAAATATTCCCTCCTAGGAGGCCATCCCTGTAGGGCTACAGAGTCTTTGGTCTCCCTGCATTCCTAGTTGGGCTTGCCCAGGTGACTATTGCTCTCCTGCACAGAGATTTAGATTTATCAAAGATCACAGATTTTTAGAAGGGATCTTTAAAAAGACCATTGGATTCAATCCCCCTCTTTATAATAAGAGAATAATAGGAGAAATCTGCTGAGAGATACAGAGCTAGGAAATCTGAAGTAGAGTTTGCACTCGGATCCCCTGATCTCCAGGTCCAGGACTTTATCTACGACTGCAATGACCGCTACCCACTGCTGGTATACATTTCTAGAGCACCTTAACATTTCCAAAGCCCTTTACATATGTTATTGCATTTCTTCTTCACAACAATCCTGTAAGAAAGGTGCTATTATTATCCCCATTTTACAAGTGAGGGAATTGAGGTATATAACAGGGTTAAATGACATGGCCAGGATCACACAGAATGCAAACTCATCTATCTTCTGCCTCCAAATCTAGAGCTCTCTCCACTATCCCAAGCTGTCTCTATGGTCTGGGTATGGATGGAGCTAAGTGATGCAGTGGGTGGAGGGTGGGACCTGGAGTCCGGAAGACTTGCCCCTTCATTAACTACTAGAATACTTAGTCATGATCCTTACTGGCTTTGTTACCATGGTTAAGTCACTTAACTCTCTATCTCAGTCTATTCCCATGTAAAATAGTAATAATAATACCATTCACCTCTTAGAGATTGTGTAGCTAAGGAGCTTAGGAAACATTAAAGTGATAAGTAAATGTGGTTAGTTTCATTATTTAAGGTCTGGACTGGAAGTCTCCAGTTGTGCCAGTCCCAGACCCATTTTCTTAGAGGACCTCAGAATTCTCTGCATCCTATTGTGATTTTAAGCTGCCCACAATTTCCATCAGCTGCAGCAGGAGGGATAGGGCCCTGGGGAGAAGGCTTGGTTTGTCTGACTGGCTTTGACAGCAACAACTGCTCCATGGCAGATTAATGAAGCCAACCTGCCCTTTTTAGAAGGAAGAGGAAATGTCAGATCTGTAATGTTCTGGGTCCTTGGCATCTCTTCCTTTGGGGGAGCTATTTTTGTACCCACCAAAGCTAGCTAGACACAGTGCGCCTAAGTTAAGAGTCTGCCTCGGCAAGGGTCATTCTACAATGTAAAGAAAGAGGAGTCAGATCCCTTCTCTCTCTGGGGCTCTTTCCACTGCAGATGGATACAGGATTTTACTAAGTCCTCTCTTCCATAATAGATCTTCCTTATTGGGAATCAACACCAGCTGTAGGAACATCCAAAGACCGAGTCTCCTCCCTCTCCAGCTAATTCATTGAATTTTCAATGACTTTCACAAGAACAAAGTTCTCCCTTACATCTACCCTAAATCTTTCCTGCTATATTCTTTTTCTTTTTTTCAAATAACCAAGTATTTATTTTTTCTTTCTCCAACTTCTCTTCCCTACTATGGGAAAAGAAAATTAAAACCTTCATCGCAAATATACACACACACATTGACAAAAAAAGCAGTTCCCAAATTGGAAATAAAATGTTTCATTATTCAAATTTTGTCTTTCCCGTGTCTGAGGGTGACCTACTCTGTCCTCTGGGATCATAGTTGTCATTGCATGGATTGGAATTTTCAAGCTTTTCAAAGTTTACAATGCTGTTGTCACTGCATACATTCATTATCCTCCTGGTTCTACCTACTTCCCCATGTATCAGTTCATAGGTCATCCCAGCTGTCCCCAAAGCTGACCCTTTAATCATTCCTTCCAGCAGACTCATTTGCCATCACACTCCTAGGCCATAATTTTATCCATCCATTCCCCATTAGTTTTCAGTTTTTTGCTATAACAAAGGCCCTGCTGCAGTTTTAATCCCATTTTCCCTTTGATTCTTCCTCAGGCAGGCTGAACTACTATTCACCATCTTCCTCTATGAGGAGCTTTTATAACCTTTTGCCTCTCTTTCTCCCTCTCACCCACACACTCTTCAGGCAGAAATAATTTTTTGTTCGTTTCACCTTTTCTCATTTCTTTCTTTTTTATATCTGGGGAGAACAAAAGAGTCTGACTGACCACTCCAGGCTGCTCATTGATGAGATGTGTTCAGTCTTCCTGAAATCCAATCAGGGAATTCAAATGAGCTGTTTTCTAAGAAGCCCACTTCAAAAGGTTTGAGTATTGTTGAGAAGGAACCCAAGAGAAAAAAGAGGTTGAGGTCATACATTTTCTTCTTCCCTTCTCCCTTCCTTTCACATTTTCTGGGTTTTTTTCCCCCCACAGGCTTTTTATTTTTGCTATAAACAAAAGGAAGGGGTGGGAGTCATGGGTTGGCTGTCTGAGATCACCGAACTGATATCAAGCTCCTCTCCCATCCCCTTCCCAGAGTCCTTTTTTCCTTTGTGTCTGGTCCCTCCAAAGCCTCATTCCTCTCCATGAGTACCCTTGCTCTCATTTAGGCTTCCAAAGAAAATGTCACTCTCATTTTTAGATACCTAGTCTGAATGCTAGCTAATCCTGCCTACTGTCTCCTTGCTCCAGCATGGCAGGGCAGGGCACTGTGTCTATGCCTACATGAAATTGTTCTCTCCTAGAAATAGAGGAGGGCACCTGTTTTACCAGCTTGCCTTGCTGATTGACCCCTAGCAGCCCAGGACCTCTGGCCTCCCATCATTTTAGTGGATGATGGGTCACAGATAAACTAAACAATGGAAAAGGAATCAAGGCACCTAAATGCTCCCCCTTGCTTGGTTGCTGGTTCCTGTGTGACTTTGGATAAGTCTCTGAGACTCAATCTCTCCATCTAGAAATGAGGTGGGCAAATTGGGGGTGAAGAGTAGCAAGCCCATTCAAACACTAGTAAGAATAAGAAGAATGATTGAAAACACCAAAAAGACCTCAAAGACTGGAAAGGTTATTTATTCCTGGAAAAAGCATTTTGTATGATATAAAGTGATATAAGGGGAAGAGCACTAATTTTGGAATCAGGAGATATGAGTTCAAATCCCACAAGGCTCTGGACAAGTTTATTGACTTGTGGTCCAAAGGAGCTTCCTTCCTGAAATCCCATCTGTGATCCTCATGAGCTTTAAATATTAGGATGCTGTGATCTTGTAGAAAGCAAACACCAAAGCTGCTGGATCTGAGCTTGAAGCTGGGAACAACTTGATCCTTGCATCAGTGATAGAGCTGGAGGAGGTAAAACGATCTGACCAACATATTTGATAAGAAAAACCAAAAAACATATATGTATTGTGGCAGCTGGGTGTTGCAGTGGAAGGAGCACCAGCCCTGAAGTCAGGAGGACCTGAATTCAAATCTGGTCTCAGACATTTCCTAGCTGTGTGACCCTGGGCAAGTCACTTAACCTCAATTGCCTCAGCAAAAAGCAAAAAGGAAAAACAAAACAAAACAAAAAAAAAACCATATGTATTTCCCTTGTCATTTTTCTTTTATCTCCACATCCTCTCCTGTCATTCTCATGAGAGTTTTGGAAGGCAGTCGGGGCAGGTTCAGTATCCCTAGGTCCATCTCCTAGGCAATGGGGTATAAGGAGAAGAGTTATATCTGGAGTTGGAAAGGCTGAATCCTGGTCCTTCTATTTTCTAGCTGTGTCACCTCTGGGCAAGTGATTTAATATTTTGGAGCCTCAGTTTTCTGAAGCTGTAAAATGGGATTAGTAATAATAATAGTGCTGCCTCCTGCACAATTGTTGGGAAAGAAACCTCAGAGTACCGTAGGGATGTGTGGTTATTGTTGAAACGCTTGTTCTCAGGACTGTTAGTGTGGGAGAGTGATGGCTGGGACTGGGGACAGGTGTGTACCTGCTGGGATTGTGGGGACCCCAGACCTACTGTCTATGGGCAGATTCAGTGGAAACTCCCTGCCTCTGTCATCCTCCAGGGAGGAAGGGGATGAAGGTGACTTCTTTTCGAAGATGAAATTGATTCTGAAGAAGAAAGAAACTAGACAGCGATTGGGGAGGCTGGAGGTGAGAAGCTGGGGACAAGGGTTCGGGGTCTCCAGTGCTGTCTAGGCTGGCTCTCTAGATAGATGGCGTGGGGATAGATAGAATGGCCAGGAGTCCTCGTGGCTCGCTCTGGACAGGGGAAGGCGGCTACTTGGCTGCTCTTTAAACAACTCACAGGCTTTCTGTTGGCTCTCTGAAGCCGATCCAAGAGCCAGGGCTGAATAGCATCAGAAGTTTTCCAGTGGTGGGAGCCTGAGGCTCCTTATTCCAGCTGCTCACAGAGAAGGTACCCCACCTATCCAGCTCTGACATTGTGTGTCCCCTAATGTACGAGGTTCTTGGCTCAGGATCTCCTGAATGCTTTTTGATAACTAATTGTTTTTATTTAAAATTCTCTATATATTATTTGATGTATTTAAAAATCTTGTTCTGAGAGGGAAGATGTCCATAAGCATCACCAGCACTTCCAAAGAGACCCTTCTCACAAAAAAAGGTTAAGAATTCCTGCTCCGCTGTGACATGGCTGCTGAAAGTAACCCTGGCCCCATATACCAGGGGGTGGCCACCCCTGCTTCCTGTTCTAGGAGGGGGGCTTGAATGAAGGGAACTCCTTTTGCCCCTCTAACGCTTTCCCAGCTACACTCTCCTCTCCCCGTTTTGGAAGCAACATTTGGGAAAAGAGGCCAGTGGTGGCAATGGTAAGAAGGTAGTACTCTGACCCTACTTCCCAGGGACTTAGTGAGCTAAGATACTAGGACCTGAGAGGGCTCTGCCTACTTTCCCCCCTTGCCCCTCCTCCTTTTTGGAGGTCTTCATGATCCATTAATCTCCATTTTCTTTGCAGGGGGTCCTACACAGCAGTGCCCCTCCTCCTAGGGAGCCCCTGGGTCCTAGCCATGCTGCTGAAAGCCTGGTGCCAACCAAGAAGGAGGTAATGGAGAGAGCAGATCCTGTCTTAGTCCTGAACACTCTGGGGTGTGGGAAAGAGGGCCGGGTCTGTTTCCCTCAGCACAGGAGGAAAGCTTGGGAGGTTGGGTGCTTTAGTCCCCTGCCTTGGGGGCAGGGTGTTTGGTATTGACAGCCTAGGAGCATCCTAGTCTGGGGGGCTGTAGACAAGAGTCTCATCCCACCTGACCTCATCACCATCCCCCCATACATAACAGATGGAAATGCTCTTTGAGGAAGCCCTGTACACTGTATGCTACAGATCAGGGGTGCCATCCCCAGAGCATGTGGCCAGCGAAGATGAGCTCTTTGACTATCTTCAGAAGGTAAGTGGGGAAGAGGGACCCCCTGGATACCACTTTCCCTCCAGTCCTGAGCCAGGGAACGTCTTGTAAAAGGGGAGGCCCCTGAGGGAGGAACTTCCTTGGGTATTGATCCCCAAAAGGTACCAGAGTCTCTCCTGGTCCTCAGGGTACCCCCCACTGAACAGCAGGTCAGAGGGGCTCTCCCTTAGGAAGTGGGGTAGTAGGTTTGTCTGCTCTTTGGGGAGCTTCCATAGATTCTAGCTGACCTTGGATTCAGCCAGCAAATATCAGAAATCCCAGCCTTGCTTATGGTGCCTGTCCCAAAGGCTCCTCCAGGGCTTGTGGTTCTTAAGTATCTGCCCTTGAGATTGGCACTAATCCCTGCCTATCAAAGTACACTGATAGAGAGTCAGGATACCAGGTCAGCATGAGTGGGGGAGGAAGAGAGAGGAAAGGAAGAAAAGACAGGAGAGAGAAACAGAGAGAGACAGAGACAGAGATAGAGGGAGAGGCAGACAGACAAAGAAATACATACAGAAAGAGAGAAAGACAAAGAAAGAGACAGAGACAGACAGAGAAGGAAAGAGGGATAGAGAGAGAAAGAGAGGGAAGGAGGAAAGAAAGTAGAGGAGAGAGATAGGGAGAAAGAAAGAGAGACAGAGAGAGGGGGGGAGACAGACAAAGAAAGAGAGAGAGAGGGAGACAAAGAGACAGAGACAGAGAGAGGGACAGAGAGAGAGAAGGAAAGAAAGGGAGAGAGAGAGAGGGAAGAAGGGAAGAAAGGAGAGAAGGAGAAAGAGAGATAGGGAGAGAGACAAAGAAAGAGAGAGAGACAAAGAAAGAGACAGACAGAGAGGAACAGAGAGACAGAGAGAGAGAAAAGAAGGAAAGAAAGGAGAAAAGGAAAAAGAGAGATAGGGAGAAAGAGAGAGAGAGGGAGAGGGAAGAAAGGAAGAAAGGAGAGAGAGAATGGTCCAAGTTATCCCGATCAGCCTTTGTCTCTGGAGTCTGTCTGTCCTGTTTGTCCTCCTGTCTTCTGTGTTTGCCATTTACTAAGTGATGGTAAGGGCTGTGATTGTGCAAACATCCATAGTCACTAGTCCTTAAGTCTGGCTCACCACCCAACTCTACCTTCCCAGTGCTTCCCCCAAGGCCACTCACGGTACCCTGCCAAGTATAGACAAAAGACCATTTTCTGGTCCTATCCCAGGGAGATGGACAGGGAATGTGAGAAGGAAATGGGGCACACCCTAGTCTTCTGAGCCCTTAAAAACCAGCCCAGTTCAGCTTCAGGCCCCTCTCCCCCACCTGCACAGACACACTGCTTTTCTGTGGCCCCACTGTCTGTGTCATGTTTGTGTGTTGAGCTTGGAAGTCTTGTTGTAAATGTGTATTTTTTTAAAACTGTCTGCTGTCTTTTTTTTGCTGTTTTCTGTTTGAACTCTTGCTCTACAGCGGGATGTGTCAGGGTAAGTAAAGCCCTTCTTCCCCTTCCCTATCCAAGTGCTTAAGGTGTGTGAGCATAGAGGGCTCAACCCCTAAAACTGGTTACCCAGATCCCGGGACGCCAGCTCCGAGAAGCTGCTCATCCTTCCCCTAAATCAGCGGGAGCAGCCTCCAAGGAGCCCATCCCCATCTCCATCCCAACTCCCTGCTTGTTTCAGAAATTGGGCCCCAAGGCCCTTGGAGGATGGAAAATGGGAGAGTCTGGAGTTGGGGTTAACCAGTTCATGCCAAAAGTTTCCTTCCCACTTCATGCTATAGAGTCATAAGAGCTGGAAGGGACTTTAGACATCATGTAGACAGTCCCTCCATTGATCAGGTGGAAAAACTGAGGCCCAGGCTGAAAAAGGGACTTGCCCAGCACACAAAGCAGTGTCTGAGTTTAGGATTAGAACTTGGGTCTGAGGGTTCCTAGTTCAGTGCTCCTGTTTTTTGTCCCCCTCACTGTGCCACAAATGCCTCTTTCCCTATTGGAGGGAGTCTGTTTTAGGGGAACCAAAAGCTATTGATCTTCTTTGCCCAGGTTTAGAAATTATAGGAAGTGAGAACCAAAAGGGCCTTCAAAGATGACCTAGATTCAGGACTGGAAAGGTGATAGCTTGAATCAATCACAAAAGTACCTGTTAGACACTTACTGCATGCTGGCATTAGGCTAGGTCCTGGAACTAAAATTATAAAAATAAGACAGCCTCTGCCCTCAGGGAGCTTATGTTTTATCTGGGGAGACATTCTACTTATAACACATTTAGGAAGGAAGTAGGCCAAATAAATATAAAGGGATTTTGTTGTTGGGAAATTCAGTGTAAGCAGAAGAGAAAGAAAGGTTTCATGTTACTTAATTACTTCCTCCAACAAGTAGTTATTGATTAAGCACATGCTATGTGCTTAGGATATATTACATACTTAGACATTGTGCTAAGTGTTAGGGATTCAAAGGCAGAAGTAAAACATCCCCTGCCCACATGATAAATGTGAAAATATGTTTAGAAGAATTGCACATGTTTAACCTATATTTGATTGCTTGCTTTTTAGGGGAGGGGAGGAAGGAGAAAAATTTGGAATACAAGGTTTTTCAAGGGTGAATGTTGAAAACTATCTTTGCATGTATTTTGAAAAATAAAAAGCTATTATAAAAAAAAAAGAAAGAAAAACCTATCCCCTGCCCTCAGGGAGCTTACATAATAACTGGAGATTCAATGGCACTTAAATAGGTGGTAATTACAATACAGACAAAGGAGATACAAGGTAACTTTTTTTTTCCAATTTAACAAATATTTATTTTTCTCTCCTTTCACCTCTCCCATTTGCATTGGAAGAGGAACAAAAAACAAAAATAAAAAACCCCACTTTGATACAAGATAATCTTATGGGGGAAAGGGAAAGAGAGGGTAAGAAAAGCTTTATGCAGAAGATAGTTGAGTCTTTAAGGGAAATGGATCCCAAAAATGGAGTTGAGAAGAGAGGCAGCATTCTTGGCATGTGAGGCAGTATAAAACAAGGGTTAGAGTGAGGAAATACAAGATGATTAGTATGAGTGGAATATTAGATGCAGTGAGGGGAGAAATGTACAGAAGGCAGGAAGAGGGTGATGATGTGAAGAACTTGAAATGTATTTATATTTGATCCTGGAAGTGATAGAGAGCCACTGAAGGTTACTGAAGGGTGACCTGCTTAAATCTGTGTTTTAAGACCTTCATTTTGGTGATGATGGAGAATTGTTTTGATTAGGGAGAAACTTTAGGCAGGAACCTCAGTTAGCAGGCTGAGTTCTGATGAGAGTGCCAGGGTGTTGTCTGTGAGTGGAGAAAAGCTAATGGATATTATAGATGTCACAGAGGTGGCAATGATAAGATCCAGCACCTGATTGAATACATGGGGTAAGAGAGGGCAAGGAGGTGAGAATGATACCAAAGTTGTGAACCTGGGTGATTAGATAGTTAGAGGGGCCCCTGATAAGAAAAAAAAAGTAAAAATACTGGTTTTGGAGAGGGAAAGATTATCAATTCTATTTGTGTATGAGATATATAATGCAAATAGACTGATGGTAACATGGGGCTAAAGCTCAAGAGATAAACTAGCTCTGGATATATAGATATGAATGATCTGCATAGAGATAATAACTGATCCCATAGAAGCTGATGAGATCACCAAGTAAGAGAAAAGAGAAAAGGGCCTAGGATAGAGTCTAATAATATGTTTATAACTGGGAGCGTGATGTGGACTATGATCTAGCAAAGGAGAAGAAGAGCTGTTAGATAAGTGAGAAGACCAAGAGAGATAGCAGTTTCATGAAAACCTCAAACCAAGAGAGTATCCAGGAGAAAGTGGTCAATAGTATTAAAGGCAACAAAGAGATGGAGAAGAGTGAGGATTGAGGAAAGGCCATCAGATTTGGCAATTAAGAAATCATTTATAACTTTGGAGAAGGAAGTTTCAATTGAATGATGAAGTCAGCATCCAGATGGCCAAAGGTTCAGAAGAAAGTGAGGGAAGAATTAGAGACTTCCAATGTAGGACTTTGGCTGGAAAGGGAAGATAGATATAAAATGCTACGTGCCCAAGATTACTAAGGTAGTTAACTGGGATGCAAAGTTAGGTACTTGGATTGGGATCCAAATATTCCTCCATCCCACAATCCACCCACTTAGAATTTCTACTTGGGACCCAGTAGGAAAAAGTTGGAATTCTTTTTTAAAAGATATCAAGAGTATTTTACTTTTCCAAATACGTGTAAAAATAGTTTTCATTTTTCTAAGACTGTATGTGTTCTAATTTTTTCTCCCTTCCTAACTCATCTCTCCCCTCCCCAAAACAGCAAGAAATCTGATATAGGTTAAATATATACAATCCTTTTAAAATATTTCCATATTTTTCATGTTGTGCAAGAAAAATCAGACCAAAAGGAAAGAAAAAAACATGAGAAGGAAAACAAACAAAAAACACACTATGCTTTGATCCACATTGAGTCTCCCTAGTTCTCACTCTAGATGCAGATGGCTCTCTTCATCCCAAGTCTATTGGAATTGTCTCTAATCACCTCATTGTTGAAAAGAGCCAAAAACATCAGTTGATCATCACATAATCTTGTTGTTACTGTGTACAACATTCTCCTGGTTGTGCTCAAAAAGTTGGGATTCTTTAGGGAGAGTGAGCTTCTATGCCCATAGAAGCCCTCAATAACCTCCCCAGTCATAGCCAGTTGGAGGTTAGGATTTGGGAAGCGTAGTTGGGAGAAGGAGAAAGTATGAAGATTCTGTGGAAATTCAAAGGGACAGCTCCATCAATTTCCTTCCTTCTGGGAGCCCTTAGGAGTGAGGTTTGGTTATGGTATTCCTCCTGAGGCCCCCATAGCACGAAATGGAAGGGTAAGTTGAGGAGGCTGGCTTTTGAGAGACTACATAGCTCCGTAGGGACAGGTGATCTGTTGCCAGTGGTCAGGCTCTGGCAAGGCAAAGCATTCCTGTTTGCCGGCTGGGGAGCTGAGTCCTGGAAGGTTGTCTTTGTCACTCACCTTCCATAGCTGAAGCCCCAATAGGATGTGATCATTACAGACTCTCCACAGTGGATCTGACCCTGGGGACCATCTAGGCCATCCCCCTGCCTTCAGGTAGACCAGGACACACACCAGTCCAAGAGAATACCTCTCCTTTTCCAAATCCAAGTTCATTTATTTTTTAAATGTTATTTACTAAATCTTGGTGTTTCTGGATTTTGAGACTATGTGGTGTATAAAGAACACTAGATTTGAAGTTCAGGAAGGAGTCATTATATAAAACACTCAGTGTGTTTGGATATAGATGTAGTTATGATGAGGGCTAAGGAAACCTGAGTTCAAATCCTAGCTTTGACATTTCCCAGCTATGTGACTTATGCAAATCACTTTACCTCTCTGGGCCTCAGTTTATTCATCTGTAAAATGGAGATAATAATAATACTTGCACTACCTACCTCACAGGGTTGGTGTGAGGAAAGCACTTTGAGTACCTTAAGGTGCCATAAAAGTGTGAGCTGGTATTATTATTACTAAGCATGGAATTCCTTTTTTTTGATGATTAGTATTTCTTTTTTTATTATTCTGAATGTAAACATGTATTTACACACTCAAAAGAGAAAAAAAGGGGGCATTTCCATACATATGGCAGAATTTTAAAAAAAGAAGTGTCTGTATTAGCATGGAATTCCTGAAACCTGAGTAGACCCTTTGCATCCTCTGTTCTGAGTCTTGCAGAAATGCCAACATCGCACTTGTTGGGAAGGGCAGAGGAGGGAATCCTCCTCTCCGGGCCAAGGGGCTGAGCATGCTCGTGAAGTTGGTCCTCTGCCCTTTCCCCAGGATATGGGGCTGTGTTGGTCTCACAACTTGGGGGGAATCCCCTCTGTGGGCCTGAATGAGGCGTCAGATCCTCATTGTTCCTCCCCCATATCTCAAAAGATCTTATCTGGGGGGTGGGCAGGAAACCAGTTTCATTGCAAGATGAAGCTGGCCCACAATGGCCAGTCGGTCTCCTAGCTGAATGGTCCCTGGGAGCCCTATTTGGGTCCCCGGTCAGCTAGTGAGCCCTTCCATTCTCTGCCCCACCTCCCTAGGTGTTCAGTATGAGTTCTTCTGAACTGGAGGCAGCCCTGCATCGAGTGAAAGAGGCCAAGGTAATAAAAGGACCATTGGGTAGGGGAGGCTATTGTGGAATCCCATGCCCATTATTCTTGTAGCCCCTTCATTTTCAAGCTTTCTGAATTCTAGCCAGCCAGTCTCCCCCCCTCCCCAATCCTAGCTCCTTTTCCTTTTCCCATCTGGTGTTCTGGGGTCCCTTTTGTCTAGAAGGGCCCATGAGGACCAGTAAAAGTTGATAGAGGGAGCTTTGGCAATCACCCACTCTCCCTCTCCAAACACTCCCAAGAACTGCCACTAGCTAGACTGCGACAGCATCTTCTGAGCCACCCAGACCTTCGCTGCTGGCAGGGACTGGAGGTGTCTCTCTCAGGCACCTAAACCCAAGCTGGGGGCTTACAGACTCACTACTCACTGGCCCTTTCTCCTTCAGCCTCCTACGTACTCTTTGAAAGTCACAGTTGTGAGGGCTAAGAACCTCCTGGCCAAGGATGCCAATGGTGAGTAAGCTCTGTCCTTCAGACCTTAGGCTTCCAGTTTGATAGCTGGACTCCCAGATTTCTGCCTCCTTGTATGTAGGAGAGACGAGCAGACCTGCCTGGCCCTGGAGTTACCAGGTCCTTCCCCTGCTCAGGGGCAGCTGGGCTTGCGCTGGGGTGCTAATCGTAGCCACATTGCCCCTGACTTACTGTTGAGACCAGGGGCCAGCCCCTAGAGGGGTCGAGCCTCGTTAATTTGTGGTTCTGAGAAATTGTTACCTGGTTCTTATACAAAAGGGGCTGAAGTGCAGCTGGTAGACTGTCATCTCGGGGCTTGGTGGGAGAGAATCCGACCCAGGGGCAGGGGACTAGCAGGGATGATCTCTGGAGCTGCGGGCTCTGGCTTCCTTGGCTCCCAATTTCTATGGATATAGGTGGGGAGAGGAAAATTAGGAGCAGAAAGTGGGGTGTGTCATAAGGATGAGAGGCAGACCCACATCATGCAATAGCTTTCTGCCCATGGCCTTTGCTTCTTGGGTTGGGGGAATATTTTCCTTCCTAGGGATTCCTGTGTGGGAGGCTGGCTGGAGGCCTGAGGACTGGGCTTGGGATGGGTAGTGGGCAGTAGGTAAGGGGGCCTCCTCCACCAGGGTTCAGTGACCCGTACTGCATGCTGGGCATCCTGATCGGCCAGAGCCCCCGTGAGCAGGGGGAAAAGAAAGAGCGGAAATTCAGTTTTCGAAAGAGAAAAGAGAAAGTCGAGAAGCGCAACAGCGCTCGAGACGTGCTCCCGGCCAAGTACATCCAGGTCACCGAAGTCAAGAACAGCACCTTGAACCCTGTCTGGAACGAGCACTTCTTATTGTAAGGACACAGGACTCGGCCATCTGTGGGGTGCCGCTCAGCCCTTGGGGCCAGAAAGGCCCTGGCCTTGAACAGCTGACCCCTTAGGACTATCCACCCAAAGAGCATGGACGTGGGAGAGAAAGGAGGGACCCCAAAGGCTAGGACCGCCAAGCCCTAGTAGTGATGCTCCTTTTACAGATCAGAACAATACTCACACACTTTACCATGCAGCAATTTAGGGCAGAGACTGGACCAGCCCCAGGCCTCCTGATCCCTAACTGTCCTGGGCTCTCATTAGCAACCTCGGCTTGTGGAGACCTTTCTCATCCATTATCTCATGGGATGCATGAGGCAGCCCAGTCAGCAAAGCAGGGAGGGGAAATGAGGTCCGGGGGGGGGCGGTTAAAGTTGACAGTTAGCCTAGCCCTAGCCCTTCCCCAGCAAGGAAATCTAGACCCCGGGCTTGTCCAGGACCACCCAGCGGCAGTCTCAGGATTCCATGCCCGGCCTAGCATTCTTTCAGGCATCTCTGTTGACTCCCACATGGTCATTGCACTGCACCCCACTGGGTGAGGGAAGACACAGCATGGGGAGGTTCAGGGTTCAGGGCTATCCCTGGACACTGGCTTATCCCTCTCCTGGCCCTGCCTGAGCCAAAGGTGCTCCTCTTCTCTCTGCCAGTGAAATAGATGATGCTGCCAATGACCAACTGCACCTGGACATATGGTAGGTAGGGCAGGGTCTTCTGGGTGGACTCAGGGCTGGCTGGGGAGGTCCGTGTCTCACAGCGGAGTCCCCTGGGTCTTTCAGGGACCACGATGACGACGTCTCTGTGGCTGAGGCCTGCAAAAAACTTAATGAAGTGATTGGCTTCAAAGGAATGGGCAGGTACCAATAACGCTGTGGAGTGGGGATGAGACGAGGGAAGGCCTTAAATCGAGTCTAACAGTTGGGGCTGTAGGAGCTCAGAGAGGGGGAGGAATCCTTCAGATGAGGCTCCCTGCTTCTGAATTTTGGATTCTCAAACTCAAGGTTAGCTTTGGAGCTCCTTTCCTGCTTTAGCTGAAGCAGTGAGAGAGGTGAGGAGATGGATGAGGGAATGAGGTGGAAAGGAAGACAACCAAAGGGCTTCCAGGGTGGAACTGCACGGGAGAAACAGCTGCATTTATGGGTGATGGTGTGGTCCGTGGATGCTGTGGGCTTCAGCTTCCTGATTCTTTGTCAGACCATTGCCAGCATAGGGCCCCTGGAGAAAGCACAGAGAATTAACTAGTGACAGTTTCCTTTTAAGTAGTAAAGAGGGGGAAATGTTTAAAAAACTTAATTGGTAGAGAGTAGCAAGGAAGGAGGATTACTTGGAAGTTTGAGGATTTCAGGATTCTTCCATTTTCTTTTTCTTCCTATAGATATTTCAAACAGATTGTCAAATCAGCCCGGGCTAATGGGATGGCAGGAGCCTCAGAAGACAATGCTGACGATTTCCTGGGCTGCCTCAACATCCCCATTCGAGTAAGTAAAGAGAAAACCACTTTCACTCCTCCAACTGCTATCAGCAACTTCCCCTCATGAAGAAAGGGTATTACTAGATTTCCACTTGGGAGAGAGTGGCTACAGCACTCTGTCCTGAGGGCTACGTTATGGAACATTTTATAAGTGACTTGGCTGAAGGCCTAGATAATACCATTATCAATGGTACAGGAAGACACAAAGTTGGGAGAGATAACTAACACGGAGGATGTTAGAAGCCAGAACCAGAAAGATACGGACATGGGCCAGCCAGCATAAGATCAAAGATGATAGGTTTATAAAATTACAGTCCAGTAAAAAAACAAACAAAACAAAACAACAACAAAAAAAAAACCAAAGATAGAAATGGTGGATTAAAAACATCAATTATTTTTGTAGATTAGGCTGGAGGAGAACTAATGAGACAATGGTTCATATGAGTTGGGGTGGGGAGGTTTCCTAGTACACTAGAAACCCAATATGTGAGTCATCAGTATGATAGTCAATCAGTCACCACAAGCATTTATTTAGAACCTACTGTATGCCAGTCACTACCAAGTACTGAGGATACAAGGCCAGAGAATAAACCATCACTATTTCTAAACTATAGGAGAGCTTACATTCTAATAGAAAGGATAACAAATATATATAGAAATACATACTGCATATATTTCAAGTGAATAAATGCAAATATAATATGTCCCAAAAGTGGTCATCTAATGGGCTCAAGACTGCACTAAGACTTTTGTAATTAAATACAAGATCGTTTGGGACTGAAATGCCTCATAGTGTTTAATTAAAGGGATGTCCTGATAATTGAGAAAACTGTTGATAGTACTAAATATGTGACAGAGGATAATGGGAAAGATAGCTGTTAAAAAAAGGGTTAATGTAATAGAGGAGACATACATGGATGGAGATCAATAACCCTATAAAATTAACATGTTTTATACAATATTGTCATACTTATCCCCCACTGTAAGTTCCATGCTGTTGTTGTTCAGTCATGTTCTGCTCTTCATGACTCCATTTGGGATTTTCTTAGCAGAGATGCTGGAGTGATTTGC
The DNA here is from genome assembly GCA_023553655.1 of Myrmecobius fasciatus. Lineage (NCBI taxonomy): Eukaryota > Metazoa > Chordata > Mammalia > Dasyuromorphia > Myrmecobiidae > Myrmecobius > Myrmecobius fasciatus. Next base: position 27,358 of record JAJPUD010013206.1, on the reverse strand, counting down.
CATTTCCTTCTCCAGCTTATTTTACAAATAAGGAAACTGAGACAAACAGGGTTAAGTGACTTGCTCAGAGTCGAACAGCTAGTAAGTGTCTGAGAATGGATTTGAACCCACAAAGATGAGACTTCCTGATTCCAAGTCCAGGACTCTATCCATTGTGCACCTAGCTGCCCCAAGCTCCAAGAATCTGTCTTAAACTTTATTTCTTTACTGAGTCCTTAGTACAGTGTTCTTCACATAGGAGGTACTTAATAAATATAGTGTAACAACAAAGCTGGTGGCTTCCTTAATATCATTTCTATCAATAAATCATATTGGTTTGTGATGTTGAACCACCTGATAGATCCAAGGATTTTGGTGAGGGGGACTTTTCCCACTGCCCTGGATCTTCAGTTGTTGTGGCTACATCTCCTGCAGGAACATTTACTGGGCTTGCCCAGCATATGCTGCCTCCTTTCTCTGCCCAAACATGTTTGGTAACTTCAAGTTGCCTGAGACAACTTGCCAGGATTTGAAGGATTAAAATCTTCCTTAGGTGAGGTTACCATGTTTGAATTCCCTCATCCTAACAACATTACAGATATTTCACATGCTCAAGTATGGCTTTGGACACTTTCCTCCCTATCTATGGATGCTACAGCATCTAAGAGTTGGAAGAAACCCAGGAGGTTCAGACTGTAACTGAAAAGGAATCTCCTGTACAGCTTTCTGGAGATGGGGTCACCCAGCCTCTGATGGAAGAACTCCAGTCATGGTGAATGCCTTCATTCCATCTTATCCATTCTGTCCCAAGTGGGACAGTCTCTTGTACTTTTAGATAATTCTAATTGTTAAAAAGTTTTCTCTTGTAAATCAAGCCAAAAAATCTTCCTCTCTGCAATTTCCCCACTGGTTCTTGTTTTGCTCTCTGAGATCAAGAAGAACAAAATCAATCCCTCTTCCACAAGACAAGTTGTTTAAATACTTGAAGATGGGAGCTCATTTATCACCTCAAGTCTTCTCTTCAGGCTAAACATTTCTTGTTCCTCATTTGGCAATCTTTAGCCATTTAACTACTCATTGGTGTCCTTTCTGCCCAGTTCTGCACACATTTCTTCAGAGCTTACACTAATTTGACCTGAAATAGAAGTCACTATTTCAGCTGCCATGGTACACTGTGAACTCATATTGAAAAAGCTTTCCACTGAACCTCCCTTTCCTAGAGGCTTTATTATTATTTTAATAGTATTTTATTTTTCCAACTATATGCAAAGATAGTTTTCAACATTCACTTTTGCAAAACCTTATGTTGCAATTTTTTTTCCCTGTCCTTCCCCCTTCCTTCTTCCAAAAATAGCAAGCAATCTGATATTGGAACCATGTGCAGTTATTCTAAACATATTTTTATATTCGTCATGCTGTGCAAGAAAAATCAGATCAAAAGGGAAAAAAAAACAAGCAAGCCAGCAAACAAACAAACAAATACAACAAAAAAGTAAAAATACTATGTTTTGGATCCACATTCAGTCTCCATAATTGTCTCGATGGATGTGCATGAAACTTTACAGTCTTTATTATTTTGTTTTATTTTTTATTTTGATAATAGGTCTTTATTTTCAAAAATACATGCAAAGACAGTTTTCAACATTTAATCTTGCAGGACCTTGTATTCCAAATTTTTCTCCCTTCCTTTCCCTCACTCCTTCCCCTAGATGACAAGTCATCCAATATAGGTTAAACATGTGCAATTCTTCTATACATATTTCCACATTTATCATGCTGCACAATGAAAATCAGATCAAAAAGTAAAAAATGAGAAAAATGCAAGCAATAACCACAAAAATGAAAATACTATGTTGTGATCCACATTCAGTCTCCATGGTCCTTTCTGGATGCAGATGGCTCTATCCATCTACTAGAATTGACCTGAATCATCTCATTGTTGTAAAGAGCCATGTCCATCAGAATTGATCATCACATAATCTTGTTGTTGCTGTGTACAAGGATCTCCTGGTTCTACTCATTTCACTTAGCATCAGTTCACATAAGTCTCTCCATTCAGCCTTTATTCTTTTTTATATGCACTGTTGTCTAATCATGACTTCCCCATCCTAATTTTGTTGAGTTTCCGTGGGGGACTCTTGTTTAGAACTACATTACTGTCATTGTTGATCAGTTGTTGAGTAGTGTCTGATGCTTTGTGACCCTGTGGACCATAGCCTGCCAATACTGTCCATGGGGTTTTCTTGGCAAAGATGCTGGAGTGATTTGTCATTTCCTTCTCCAGCAGATTAAGACAAATACAGGTTAACTGACTTGATCATCAGGATCACACAGGTAGTCTGTATTAGAGGCTGGATTTGAATTCAGGTCTTCTGGACTCCAAATCCCACTAAGGCATCTAGCTGCCTCATCAGAAATACACATTTATCCATATCATTTAATTTATAAACTTATAAAAATATAATATACATCATATTTTGGATTTAGCACATCTTTCCAGACTGTCTCAGTCTAGCTAACCTTCCCAGTCTGGTGTTTTTGAGAATTGAGTAAGCAGGTCTTTTCTGCCTCCAACCAAGGCGCAGGCCAAAATGGTGAAACCTGGGGCATGACATCCTTCTCTCTCAAATGAGGTGCCAGCCTGGAGCACTGCAAAAGGTCCTTGTAGTCTAATATAGTCTAGTATTCTGGGCACGTCGCTAACATGAGACAAGGGAGCTCTGTTCTTGCAGGGAAGTGAAGAGTTTTCTTTCACTCCATTGCCAGCAGGCAATAGGGATGAGGCAGACATTTTTTTCTGCAGGAGATTCCCGTGACTGGCTTAGACAAATGGTTCAAGTTGGAGCCTCGATCAAGCTCTTCCCGTGTCCAGGGAGACTGCCACCTCATCCTCAAGCTGATCACTACGCAGGTAGCAGCCTTTCCTTTCTACTCACACCCTTAGAGCAGGCAGGGAGACCCTACTCCTGGACTGGGATCCACGGCTGCTGCAACTTCTCATTAGGACTTTGTGAATTCTCTTTTTCTACTACCTGCTTTCTTGGCTGCCTCTCTAGCTCTGCTTTCCTCCTCTTTTTCTTTCCTTCCCTCTTGTCCCCTATATCTCTCTCCACCTTTTCCTCTTGCCTCTTTCTTTACTTTTTCCTCTTCTTTTCCTATCTTCTCTCCCCTCTCCCATTTCCTCCTTGATTCTTATTCCATCTCTTTCCCATTCTGCCTTTCTCTCTTTTTAATCACACCCTTTCCCTTTCCTGTTTCCTCCCCTTTGGGAGGGGTACTATGGACAATGCTTGGGGGTAGAAGAAATGCTAGGAGAGGGGCCATGGCTTCTAAAGGCAGCTTTGGATGGTGAGCCAGGGAGGTATGACACGGACTTCTGTTTCAGAGAGATACCAGCATGAGTCGAAGGATGTCAGGTTTTCAGGTGCACGGACTGCTCCTCAGCCAACTGCTTCAATTTGAACATGGCCAGGACCAGGTAGGGCTCAGGGGCTGGTGCTTCTCTCCAGGTGGCTGGAAGGGATGGAAGGTTATAGAAGAAAGGAAGTAAAGACTTCAGCTTGAGCCGTGAGGTTCTGGCCCCTGCTGTTCCCCTCTCTCTCCCAGGAAAAATGAAGTTAAGGAATAGATCTGTCATAAGCTCCTTGGGCACCTCTTCTGTGTGTGGTGGGGAGGGGCAGTCCTTGCCCCTCAGGAAACTCAGTCTGGTGGGGGAAGTATTCAGGTATGCCCAGGCCAAAGCAAAGACTAGGTGAGGGACATCATAAAGAGGGACTGGATCAGAGGTACTTGTTCTGTGACAAGTTAAATCAAATGAGTTACAGTGGATAGCAACCCATTGTGGTATGATTTTCAAACTTTGCCAGGAAGCAAAGATTTGTCCCAATTCCGGTTGAGACAGCAATAATAACTCCTCTTTCTATAGCGTATTAATGTTTACAAACCACGTCCCATCAGTATAAATAAAAGAACAGAGGCTCAGAGAAATTAATAACTTGCCCAGAGTCTCAGCACTAGTAAATGCTGGAATTAGCAGCAGTGCAACTCTTGATCTACCAGAGGTCAGAGGGGGCAGGGGCTGAGCATAAGGGGCAGGATGAGTCTTAGGAGGCCACATCAGGGCCTTCTCCTCTCTGCTCCATTCCTACCGCCATCTTCACCATGTTGGGCCCTTGCCTTGGCAGCCAGAGGCCTACAGCTGGAAGGGAGAACTGAGTGGCCCTGCGGCCACTCTTCTCTCTCACCACGGGACCCAGGCAGACCTCTCAGCTCTACAGCTTGCTATGATGTGAGTATGGTCCAGTCTTCTCCCAGTGAGGCTTCCTGCTTTGCTAAGGGAGACGCCATGAGGACTGGAAGGAGATGGGTGGGGACACACAGATTAAGATCACAGACAGCAGCAAGGAGAGGACAAACATCAGAGCAGAGATGAATGGGGAGGGCCAGCCAGGAAGGGGAAGCCTGAGGAGGGGAGAGGAGGAGGCAGAGGGCAAAGATGTGGAGGCCGCAGGGTAGGAGGAGGGCACACAGCAGGAGGCAGGGGAAGGCCTGTGCTGATTGGCTGTCTGGCTTTCGGGGGGGCACACAGACACTGGCAAGCCAGCAGCCAGCACCACCAGGCTCGTAGCTTGGACTATTGCTACCTTCTGGAACTACTCGGAACCATTCAGGAACAGTGGGGGGGAAGCAGCAGCTGCTCTACCTAGAGAACAGGTGAGTGGGAGCTGCGTAGGTCAGGGAGGGGAGGGGCTGGTGGGAAAAGCAGGGAGGGACCTCATGGAGACCGCCAGCAGCTTCTGGGAGGAGAGGCAGGGAGAACAGGTAATCTGCCGTATTCACGTACACACATATGCCTCTTGGTCTGTGGTAGCGCAGTTTGGGCTCGTCTTGTTATAGAAGTGCTTCGGACAAGACTGCAGGGGCGGTGGGGAGGATGCTTGCCCTGAATGTCCTTCACCTGCACCCTGGCTCCAGCCAGGCCCCTGGAGAAACAGCTTGTCTCCCCTGCAGGAGGAGAGTTTGGCCAACAGCTTCATCTCCTTCGTGGAGCACGCCCTCCTGCTGCTGAGACAGCTTCGGGAGCTGTTCCCTGTGACCAACAGCAATGCCATTAGTCGCCTTGAGTTCCTCCTGAGGTGGGCTCTGCTGGGGGGTGGAGAGCACCGATATGGTGAGCCCCCTAGGAGGAAGGGGACTGCTAGGCTGGCTAAGGAGGGAACACTGGCCCAGGCTGGAAACAAAGCCCATCAGTAGTGAGGTCAGGGCTAGGGAGTGGACTCCCAGCTTGGGGGGAAATAGGGAGCCCCAGTTTCCAAAAAACAAAGAAAAAAACTGAGTAAGAGGGATGAGGAATTAGTGACTGTGGTGGGGCCTTAGTGAAATGATTACTGAGAGGGATGGGTGGGGGATCAAGAAGGAGGGAGGGATCTCAGTACGAAGGATGGGGGAGCTCTCCGAGGTGAGGAGGTCTCAGTGAGAGGATGGGGGATAGGCACAGAGTGGGAAGTTCTGAAATAATTCAGAACTCGTTATCCCAGTTTCGGGAGTTTTGCTGAGTCCTTTTTAGATGTCTGGGCTATGTGAGAGAAACTTCTTTTGAGTTTAAAAAATCTGGTTTTTCATTATGGTAGGTATGTTGGTCAGATATTACTTCTGATGTCTTCCTCCAACCCCAGGTGTCTTAGTCAGATTCACAGCCTCCAGCCCTTTCACATGATCTGCCCATTCCAGAATGAGCTACATGTGGACATTGCCGCAGCCCTGAAGGTAGACTAGACCCCTGGATTTCTCTCCTCCCTCCTCCCATTCTCTCTCTCCTATATCCCCCACTCCCACCAGAGTTCCTGCTCCTACCGGCCTCATTCACATTTCATTATACACTCAGTACTACATGATTTTCACACTTGGGACAATTAGCAAAATTCAGATCTCAGGGCAAACAGCATGAAACTACCTTCAGCTTGAAAACTGTAATTCCTGATGTGATAAAAATAAGGGGCTATTAAATTCAGTTGAGTGGGAGGAAAAATTGTTCCTATAGTGGCTTCTATTTTGTCAGAGGAGCATGTGTTACATTTTTGTCAGCCTTCCAGATTAGTGTCCTGAGACAAAGCTCCTGTAACTCTACTCTAGTTATGCATATACAGCTTTTTTTTTTTTTTTAAAGATAATGAGGAATAGGAGGTTTTTTTTTTTTCCCCCACAAGCCTCTCATTCCCCAAGCTTGAAGAAGTCTATTGAGCAGAGTCTGGACACTCTAAATGATATCTCTGTATTTTGAGAGATTAGTTAGTCACTTTTGAAGCTACATTCTGGTTTCTCTTTCAGAAAGGAACTCAGGATTGGTATGAAAGACTCCAGAGAAGCTGGAGCCCCCTGGGAAAGGTAGAGCCACAGTTTGGGGCCTGGGTTGGAGGGTCACTTCTCAAAGACAAGGCCCAAGAGTCATGGGTTGTGTTCTTCTCCATGGGTTTGTGAGAGAGCATGTGCTCATAAATGCAAGTGGACATGTTTCTGCATAGTGTCTATGTGGGTGGGTGGGTGTCCTGGGCTCAGTCAAGGGCAATGAGAACGACCTCTTCTTGCAGCCTGGGCTAGAATGTCTCCCTGGACTTATCAGCCTGGCAGATGCCGTGTATGACGATTTACAGGCTGGCCACAGCGTCTATGGAAAGCTTTTTGTCAGGTGAGGAAGGAGAGAAGGTGGCGTGGGATTGAGAGGGCAGAGGGGAGTAGAGAAAAGGAACAAGCATAGAGGGTACACACACACACTCTCACCAAGGACCCCCCTTCAAGATGGAACTCACCACCCCTCAAACATTCAAAACCTTACTTTTTTTTTTATTTTTTTTTAAATTTTTATTTAATTTGAATAACATATGTGTGGGTAATTCTTCAACAATAACCCTTACATAGCTTTCCGTTACAAATTTTTCCCCCCAACTTCTCCACCCCTTCCCTAGATGGCAGGATATCCACTACATGTTAATTATGTTAAAATATTGGCAAATCGAATATATGTATACATATTTCCAAACTTATCATTGGTGTGCAAGAAAAATCTTATCTACACGAACGATATATCAGATAAAGGAAACACAATGTAAGCAAACATCAATCAAGGAGTATGAGAATGTTATGTTGTGGTCCACATTTCGCATCCCTCTCTCTGGGTGTATATGGCTTTCTTCAGTGAACATTTGGAGGTGGTTTGAAACATTTCATTGTTGAAGAGAGTCATGTCCATCAGAATTGATCGTCATATAGTACTGTTGTTGCTGTGTATAATGATCTCCTGGTTCTGCTCATTTCACTCAGCATCAGTTCATGTAAGTCTCTCCAGGCCTCTCTGAAATCATCTTGCTGGTCATTTCTTACAGAACAATAATATTCCATAACATTCATATACCATAATTTATTCAGCCATTCTCCAATTGAAGGGCATCTATTCAATTTCCAGTTTCTAGCCACTACAAAAAGGGCTGCCACAAACATTCTTGCACATGTGGGGCCTTTTCCTTCCTTTATGATTTCTTTGGGATATAAGCCCAATAGAAATGCTGCTGGGTCAAAGGGTATGCACAGTTTGATAACTTTTTGAGCATAGCTCCAAATTGTTCTCCAGAATGGCTGTATCCGTTCACAGCTCCACCAACAATGCATCAGTGTCCCAGCCTTCCCACAACCCCTCCAACATTCATCATTAACTTTTCCTGTCATTTTAGCCAATCTGACAGGTGTGAAGTGGTATCTCAGGGTTGTCTTGATTTGCATTTCTCTGATCAATAGTGATTTGGAGCACCTTTTCATATGACTATAAATAGTTTTAATTTCATCCTCTGAAAATTGTCTGTTCATATCCTTTGACCATTTATTGATTGGAGAATGGCTTGAATTTTTATAAATATGAGACAATTCTCTATATATTTTAGAGATGAGACCTTTATCAGAACCCTTAAATGTAAAGATGATTTCCCAGTTTATTGCTTCCCTCCTAATCTTGTCTGCATTGATTTTGTCAAAACCTTACTTTACAAAGCTTTTTTCCACTCACTCTCATCAGTCTCCTGGACCCTTCTAAGGGAGACAGTGTGGAAATAATTATTCCTCTTGTAGAGGAAGACACTGAAACTCAGACAAGTAAAGCAACATAACCATGCTGTCTGGGTTTGGAATTGGAAGATCCCCGTTTTTAAATCCTGGCTTTGCCACTCTCTGTGGGTAGAACCTTGGACAAGTCCCCACATTTCTGTTTTTTCATCCGTTAAGTGGGGCTAATAATTTCTGATGTAGCTACTTCACAGGGCTGTTGAGAGGCTCAAATTAGAGAGTGTATGGAACGTACTGGAGAACTTTAATAATGTGCCGTATAAATGTCAGACTCTTCCCCAACATAGGTTGAGGAGAGATCACAGGTGATCTCTGACTGATTCCATGATTTACAAGGTCACGACAGTGAGTTGTCGGCAGAACTAGTACTGAAATATTGGGGTGTCTGCACTGCTGAGACTTGGGGAGTCCCCAGAGGACAGGAAAAATAGTAGGAGGAAGGACAAGTTACAGTGTCTCTACTACCACCTCATATCAGTTTACCACAGCTCAGGAGAACACCTGTCTCAGCCAGATCCATCTTTCCTTCCATAGCATCGTGAAGGTTGATTTGTTTGGCATCACCTATCGGCAGCTGGAGAAGCTGGTGAGCAGCCCCCTGGGCAAGACCGCAATCCAAGATCCAGACTTTGGGTGCCTCAGAGAAAAATTTGGATCCCCAATTCTCATCTTATGGAGGAGGAAGAAACACGGGTTCTTTGTCTCTTCCTGCCTTCCTTAGTCCTAAGCCTGAAGAGAAAGGGGATGAGAGGAGCACGAGGGTTCCTTGTTCTGCCTCAGTTCACTAGGAACAAGGAATCCATCTTCAAGTGTGGTTGGGCCACAATAAGCATGATCCTGAATGAGCTGCATGTAAATTGAATCTTATTTTAAATGTATGAGGTGGGAGGGAATGATTGGCCATTTGGAAGCTGTTTTGAATACCAGAGTAGTGTGCTGGAGGCTACTTGGTTAATTTGTCTTGTAGGTGAATTCGAATTTTCCTCAAGTAGATTTGCCCACCTGGTTCCATCCTGTCCCCCACCTTCTCTCCTCATCCTCTGCTCTGTTTCCTCCTTCTTTCTTTTTTTCTCGTCTTTTTCCCCAGTAACTTTTCCTTTTTTTTCTCACTTCTCTTTCATTTCTTCTTTTTAATTCACCTCTTCTCCCTTCCTTCCTCTTCCCTATGTCTCCCCTTCTCCTCTTCTTTCTCTTTTCATTTCCCCCTTTCCTTTCTCTTCTGTCTTCATCATTCTCTTTTCCTTTTCTGGGCTCTGCTCTCCATGGTACTAAGCTGCCTGAAGCGGCTTAAGTTGAGACACTTCTATCTGAGACTGGCCCAGCCATTCTCAGTGGGTGTCCTCTGTGGAGCAGGTAGCTGAGGAGATCCAGGCTCCAGTGGAGGAGCTGAGCGCTGGGCTGGAGCTGGGTAGTGCCCCAGGCCTCTTTGAGCTCTACATCACCCTGGCAGAGATCCAGCGCCTGAGAACCTACCTCCTTACCAAGTGAGTGAATTTCTGTCTGCAATTCTAGCATTCTATAGTCCTGCACCCCTACTTAGAGGATGTTGTGAAGAAAGTGTTCAGTAGGCAGTAAGCAGTGGTATACAAAAGTAAGCTCTTATTCTCCCTTTTCCCTGATAGATTAAGGTTTCTTCTCACTGTAACCCAGTCATATGCCTCTAGTGGGTAGGGAGTTTAGGGTACAGATTGTTTCTGAAGATAAGATAGCCACTTAGGGCTCTGTCATTTCCAGACCCATGTTCCTCATGTCTCAGACCCCCTCAGAGGTTCTCTCTTTGCCTATGACCAAGCTTACACCCTTGCCACCTTCCAGGTCCCTTCTCCTCCCCTTCTGGATTTAGTTTCTTGAGACCACACCCTCAATACCCCCCCCCACCTTCAACCTGGAAGCAGCCTTCTGGCTCTACATGCCTTCCTTTCCCAGGAAGTCTTCCTTTATTTGGACCATCACAAATCTCTCTTCCACCCCTACTTCCATGCCAACCCCAAGTTCCATCCTGAACAATGAGAAAAAAGAGGGGAGTCTCATTACCTCAAAACTTCCTTGGGGATGAATGAAGAAGGGAGGGAGAAGGGATCAAAGACCCCAAGCCTTTAGCCTCTCCTTTCTCTGCCTAGGGACAGCTCTGCTCTGGCCCTGCCAGGATTCCACATTCAGTTCCTTCCAGCTATCCGCCTGTGGCTGCAAACCCTTAGGGACAAGACCCGTCAGAGGCTCCAGAAAGCTGTAGATGTGGACAAGGTAGGTGGTGAGGCTGGGATTTCGGTAGTCAGCTGTGTTATCCTTTGCCTTAGCTGGGGAGAGGGACAGACTTTTTACCCCATCATCTCCCTGTGCCCCACCCCAACCCAGGAGATCCCTTTTGAGTGAAGAGGCAGTATAACTGGTCTCTTTATCCCTTCTCTCCCAGCAGAGGAACTGAGGCCCCAGGAGGTATGTGGGGGAAGAAATTCAGTTGGTCCTATCTAAGGCTGATTTGGGGGGGCTGTTAGGTTTGGGGGAAAATGAGAAATAATTGAAAGACCACAGAACACTGAGTTAGAGAGGTTGGATTCAAATTCTGGCCCTGCATCTTACTACTACTATGATCTTGGGCAAGTCCTTTAATTTATTTAAATCTGTTCCCTTCTCCATAAATGTGGAGATTGGACTAGATAAGGCTCCTTCACCTTCTAAATCTGTAATCCCAAGAATGCCTTGGGGAGGGTCTGCCCCAGGGGAGCAGCCCCAGTGCATGAAGCTGGCTGTTTTTCTCTCTCACCTCCACCCCACCCCAGCTGGAACCCATGGAAGCCACTTCCAAACACAGCAGCTCAGCCGCTGACGCCATCCTTTGCTTCTCCCAGACCCAGGAGCTCTGGGCCCAGTTGGCCTGGCCCGAACCAGCTGAGGCCCTGGACTTAGTGACTCAGCTCACAGAGGTGAAGCCTGGAATGGGGGTGGGGAGGGGAGAGAAAGACACAGACTTGCCCTGGAGAGCCTCCAGTTTGAGGGGGCCCTGCTCCAGGAGAGCAGGGGCCAGGGGAGGGGAGCACAGCATTGTTTGGAGGGAGCTCTAGGTGTGAAGGACAAGCGGAAGGAAGGTTTATTTCTTGTCTCCCTAAGGATATCTGTGAGGCTGCTCTATATTACCCAGAGCTGGTGCGGAAGAAGGTGGACACAAGGCCCCTGGCCCTGGGGGAAGCAGTGAGTGAGCCGGTGAGCCCAATGGGGTGCGAAGGTGGGAAGTGAAGTCACAAGACAAAGTCCCTAGGGTCAGGGATTGGTCTGGCTCCTTTGGAGTGGCCTCTCCTAACCAGATGATAGTGACAATAATGGTCACCCGTCCCCTTCTCTCCTCTCCTCTCCTAGCTTTGTATTGCCCTGAACAATGTAGAACATGTACGAAAAGCCACAGGGCAAGTACTTCGGGGGTTGGAGTGGCCCGAGCCAGGTGGAGGGTCTCCGGGGGGCCTCCCCAGAGCCCTGAAGAACAGACTGCTGGCTATGGATGAAGATCTTCAGAGAGAGGCTCGGAACATGATTGCACACCTGACGGCCAAGGTGGGCTGGAGGAGGGGCTAGCTGGGCTCACAGGATGCTCCCATCCCCAGGGGGCCTTCTTTTCCTCCCTTTTGGGATACTTCTCTCCCTCCCAGTCACTTACTTTCTCATTCCCCCTCACCTCCCTTCCCCCTAGATGGTAGGAGACATTAAGAAGTATGTTCAACATATCAGTTTGTCACCAGACTCAATCCAGAATGAAGAGGTAAGTCCCTGTACATGGCCAAAGCTAAGATGAACTGTACTCCATTGCATGGCCCATTGAAATGGACATTTAAGTGTCCACTGTATGCCAGCCACCCTGCTGTGTTTTATAAACATGTCATTTGATCCTCACCTCAATCTGTTATTATCCACATTTTATAGTTGAAAAAACTGAGGCAGATAAAAGTTGTGACGTCCAGGGTTATACAGCTAGGATGTTTGATGTAGAGTTTAAACTCGGGTCTTACTGATTCCATGCTCTATCCCCTGTGCCATCTACCTCTCTCTAATAGGGGCTAACAGAAAAAGTCACTCTTGTCTATATGGTGTCTTAAGGCTCAAATTATCTACAAAGGTAGATGATGGTGAAAGTATTATCCCTTTTTACAGATGGGAAAACAAAATTCCAAGAAGGGGACTGACTTGCTTATATTCACACAGAGAGTAAGGGCTGGAGACACAAGTCCACTGTTTTTCCTATACAGAAGTAGGGCCCAATGGAATTAAGAAATGGGCCTCAGGGCTAAAAAAAAACAAAAAAAAATCTCTGTCTGCTGTGGAGAGGCTGGGCCAGAGAATCAGGGCCATCCTGCTGGGATGGGGAGGCAGGAAATAACTCTTACCCCACCCCTCACTCCAAGAGGTGATTCTTGTTCCTGGGTCTCTCTTCAGGCTATAGCCCCTCTCATGAAATATCTGGATGACAAGCTGATTCTTCTCAGTGACTCACTGGTGAAGGAAAACCTCTGCCGGTATTTCCAGGGCTCCAGGGTTGTTGGGCTGTGGAGGGCTGCAGTTTTAGGGCTAGAAGACTTTAGGGATTCTCTGTAAAATGAGTTCTTTGGGATCAGGGACTGTTTTGCCTTTCTTTGTATCCCTGGCTCTTAGCACCAGCACATAGTAGATGCTTAATAAATTTTTCATTTGACTGAATAGATGGCTTCTAAGCTATGGATAATATATATTATCCTATGATTTAGTTCCACCCCCGGTTTTCCAAATACCAGGGAGAGGGGCCTTCTCACCCTTGGCAGGGCTTTGATGTTAGAGATAGGGTATTCTGCACAGAAAGATGGGATTTTTGTTTGTGTGCATCATTGCCAATATTCTGGGCACAATGCGAGAGGGGGGGAAGGGGAGGGGAGAAGAGAAGAGGAAGAAATTATTAGGTTTGTTAAAGGAAAGGCCAAAAATCTGAGGGACTTCCAAGGACTATGGATAGGGACTTTGATGGGTTAGTGAAACAGAAGATCCCAATTCCTCTTCCCTAGTTCAGATAAAGGGTCTTCTTCATTGCTTTTACTCCACTGTTCTTCCCAGCTTGGGAGAGATCTATGATCATTGTCCTTAACCAAGGCTCCTCCTCAGGGGAGTCATCTGCTAGAGGTTCAGCCCAGGGCAGATCGTGGAGAGGTCAGCTCCAATAGGAATGTTTTCGTAGCCTCTAACCCCATTCCATTGTCCACCTCCATACATACACGCTCTCCTGCACAGGGTGCTGGAAGCTCTTTGGGATCTGCTGCTTCAGGTCATTCTTCAGGTTCTGGGGGCCAACAGAGATGTCTCTGCTGAGTTCTACAGAAGGTTTTACTATACATTGGAGGTAAGTAAGATAGGGCTGGAATGGAGGGGGAGAAGCACAGCTCAGCTGGCAGCCAGAGACATTTTTGGGAGCTGTCCTAAAGTGGGGATATCCCCCAGGATAAAAGGTGCAACAGATAGGGAATGGTTCAGTTCAGTATTGACTCTGGCATGTCTTTACTGAGCCAAAGACTGGATTTAGTCCTAAGGGGATTTGAGGATATCTCAGGGGAACAACTGAAGGATTCTTCCTAAATTGTAAGTAAGAACTTAGTATTTCAAAGGAAGTTTCAGGGTCATGAGTAAGAGTTCTTGAGTTGTAGCTAAGACAAGAAAGATTTCCTTAGCTAAATGAAGTCAAGGAAGCGCATTCATGACTAGTTTCTGGAGCATATGGAAACTGCAGGGGCAGTAACCACTGGGAGGTATCATGATAGCACACTGCCTGCCCAAACTGAAGCCCAGCCTCTTCCATCCATGGTAATGCTTGAGGAGTTTCTGGGGATAGAGTCAGTTGTGGAAGAGTTCCAACATTCTCCCCACCGTGGGCCTGAGCTGAATGGAGGAGGTGGAGTAGGGAGGAGGTTCTGTACACTTGGGTCTAGCACCCAAGGAGTTATACCCTGTTCAATTTATGCCTCCCCTTTCCTCAGGCCTTAGTGGATTTTTTCCATGCAGAAGGGCAAGGATTGCCCCTGGAGAGTCTGAGGGATGGACACTACAAGGTAAATCCCAGGCAATGGGACTAGAGGCCTGTATTTGGAGGGAAAAATGGTTGAAGCAGAGGGCCGAGTGGGTGGAAAGCTTTTCTTAAACTCTGGGATGAGGATTCTGGGAGCAGTATGTGGTCTTCCTGTCATCTCTAATCTAGCCCCCCTAACCCTTCTGGAAGCTCTTTTCCCAGCAAACAGAGACTAGGCCCTCTGGGCATTGGGCAGGGAGGGAGGCTATCTCCTACTTGCCTTTCTAATCTGAGGAACTTGTTATTGGCAGACCTTGGAGGAGGAATTACGCCTGAACAAATGTTCCACCAGTGAATGCATTGAGCAGTATTACTTGGACAAGCTCAAACAGGTAAGATCCCCATCTCTGGCACAGTCCCTCCACACCTGCTTATCTGGCCCAGTCTGGCTGCCCCAAACCTAACTGACTCTTGGCAATCTGGGGCAGGGTGGGGGGACAACTCTCTCCCAGAGATCAATGGAGCAGAATAAGTATGGACGGTTGAGTGTCAGGTGTTATTATGAGGCGGCAGAACAGCGGCTGGCTGTGGAGGTGCTGCATGCTGCAGATTTAATTGCCCTAGATGCCAATGGTGAGTAGGGGACAGGAGTCTGGCTCAGATGGGATGGGAGGGAGGCATGAAACTTGCCCAGTGCTTGAGGAAATGAAGGGAGATCCCAAAAGACCCACCTGAGCTCAGCTTCTACTTCTTCCCTCTGCAGGCCTAAGTGATCCCTTTGTTATTGTTGAGCTCTGTCCCCACCATATTTTTCCACTGGCCCGAAGCCAGAGGACCCAGGTCAAGACCAAGACCCTACACCCTGTGTATGATGAGCTGTTTCACTTGTGAGTCCCCAGGAAAAGGCTGGGTTTTTCTCTGCAACTGTTTCTTTGTGCTTTGTCTGCACATCCTCTTCCTTTAGTGTTAGCTGAAGGGAATGGGTGCATAATTCTGGTGAATCTCACACCCTTTGGAGCCCCTCAAAGTTTGTCCTCATTTGTTTCAGGGTCTGCCCAACTATGGTGAGACCCCAGTGATTTGGTTAAATCATTCTTGGACTGAACCCGTTTGGGATTCTGGTATGACTGTTTCCCCAACATCAAGTCTCAGTCACTCGTCTCCACTGACTTTTCTCTCCCTGGTTCCCCAGCTCAGTACCCGCAGAGCTGTGCCGACATCGGGCAGCCTGTGTAGTCTTCACCGTCATGGACCATGACTGGCTGTCCACCAATGACTTTGCTGGGGAAGCTGCCTTGGCCCTGAGCAACATCAGCGGCCTTAACAGGCCCCAGGTGGGAAGCAGTGTGAGAAGCATGCAGCCAACGACCCTTCACCTCCGCAGGCCCAAAGCCAATGGTAATGACTATTTTTCTCAAACTCTGGCCCTACCTAGCTCATCCCTAGGAGGGCTGATGGGCTAAGAGAAAGAAGTCCTAGTCCTTTGAGGAGACCTGGGGGGAAGGAGGAAGCTTGCCTGACTTTGGTTAACCTGGGTTGGATAATCTCTCCTAGTGAAGTCAGCACTGAGGATGCTAGAAGGAAGGATGGACAGAGAAGCGCAGGAGTTTGTGAAGAAACTCAAAGAGATGGAGAAGAGCATGGGAGACGATTAAGCAGTTTTCTCTGGATGGTGCTGCACTCATGCACCCCTTTTCCTTGTCTCCTTCCCACCCTGTACCTCCACCTCTGGCTGCAATTATCTATATCAAGGTGTCCGGGTCCATTTGATCTTTTCATCTAAAACTCCTGGTCAGTTCCTTCTGGTGTAACCTCAGTGGTCATCGTGGAAGTCTTGCAGGGTCAGCATTTGTGATATTTTTCCTTGTTAAGTGTCGTGTGTGCCTGAGTCAGGCACAATAACTTTTATCCACTCCTGGGTCAGCTTTGGTTTGATGCTTTTTCTGTAACTACCCTTCAGGGCCACTGAGGCCCAAGTCTCCACTTGTCAGTGCCAGCTATTACCCCTATTTTACCCTCTGCTTGGGAATCCAAAAGTGAAATCCAAATGACCCATTCAGGCAACTGCTACAGCACTCAATGCAGACTGATTGAGGAAGCTTCGAGGTAAACAGGTGGTAAGGGCTAGGAATCAAGGAAGTGGAATAGGGGTAACATTCTCTAATCCTGTTTCACCTAGCTCTTCAGCACTGTGATTGAGCCCAGAGGATAGTTCCCACTGGCCAATTACGCTGCAGCTTGAGCTAACTCTATCCTAATCCCAGACAACTTTCTTCAAAGAAATTCAAATCTATCAAATTTAGTAGCCAATTTGTATGACAGGGCCAGAAAATGGTTATCAAATCTCAAGGAGGTTAACACAACAGAGTGAGACTATTGCATACAATCTCCTGTGATTTTATCTAGGAAGCTCTACTGAAAAAATGCCAGGGACCAGTACTAAGTTCAATGGCTCTGAAAAGTCACAGAAGATTGGAACTGGAAAGGGCTCTTAGAAATCATTTAATACAATCCCATCATTTTGTGGATGAGGGAAAAGATGTACTTAAGACTGCCTCAAATTACATAGTTAATGAGAACTGGGGTATGTGCTTGTAGGGTGCTTGGTCTTCTCACCAAACTCATTCTAGTTCTAAGAAGAATAATTTTCCTTTGTAAAAGACTGATTCCCCATGACAAAGGTTCTTTATCATTTCACTGGGCACTTAACATCAGAGCTGTGTTCTTCACTATATTCTCAAGTTGTATTTTATACTCCTGTGAAAAAAATTATGCCTGGTTCGGTGAGGACTCTAGTTTTTAGGCCACAGAAGATTATCTGCCTCTCTGCTCTTAGCCTAAAGAGCTAGTCTGCAGTATTTACAGATTCAAGAGCAAAGCCCTATCTTCCATTCCACTTCCAAGTCCTCAGAATTAACAGTTAATAGACTGCAGAATTCCCCCTCTCCCTCTTTAGTTTAGTTTTCCTTTGTCCCTCTATGACTGACCAGCCTTTTACCCCCAAAACTAGAAACTAAAGTTCCAGGATCCAGACCTGCTCCCTTCTGGAAGAATGCTAGGCTATGATCAAGCAGCATCACACTATTATTCCATAACAAAGACTCCTAGAAAGAAGTCAGAAAACTAAACATAATAAGCCTTCTCAGCTTTATTACAATAGCTCAGAGGCAAATCCCTCACTCCACCTAAAAATTCCCACGACTTCAGCTGGGTTTAGTGATGGAGAAAATATTAAAATAGATGAAAATGTCCAGTTCTACAGTTCCTGAGTAGGGTTGGCTAAGTTCACCGATTCCAAATTTGAACAAATGAATGGGTCTCTATGATTTCTAGGTTTGTAATCCAGGTTTGGCAAATACAGCTGTATTGAGCACTAGTCAGTCTCTTTGTCTTTTCTTGATTCCTTTCCAAACATCTGTGTTCACTGTGGCAGACAATACCTTTCTATTCTTTTCATCAAGGCTTTCATCATCACTGCTGTCTCCCTCTTCTTCATCCTTTTCCTCATCCTCTTCCTCCTCTTCTTCATAATCTCCTTCATCCTCTGATTCTTCTTCATCACTATCGTTAGTCATTCTGGAAAGAAAGAAAGTGAATGGTTGGTATGCAGAAATGCAAAATCAATAACCAAGTTTGAAGACCAGGATGAGGTCAGTCACACACCAGACAACACAAAACAGGGTTTTCAGAACAAAATCAAAAAAGGAAAACCTACCTGGCAGGGACCATAAGTCTGTTAGGATTTGCGAATTCTCGACCTGAGTCCACATCAAATGGATCTGAAATGTCAAAGCAGAATGAACAGTCAAAAATTTCTGCCCCATACTCAAATAGGAAGCTCCAACACCTTTGTTCAATTTAACATGGTATCATGCTAAATTATATATACTATATACAAGGCATTATGCTAAATGATAAGGATATAAAGACATAAATGGTTGAAAATACTTCCTTCTGTTGGTAAAGGGGATACAACATGTACATACAGAAGGATGGCACAAAAGAAAGTAAACAAAGGCTTTTCATTCACTAACTGCTGGAGTTGGAGGAATGATTAAGTTAGAGAAAGCTTCCAAGAACAGTTGAAGAAGACAGGGATTCTGAAAAGTAGCAACAGAAGCAGTGCATTCCAGGCATGGGTGATGACTTGTATAAATACACAAAAGCAGAAAATAGAATGCAGAGTTCAGGGAACAGGAAACAGTCTAGATTGTTTGGAAAACAGAATCCCCAAATGGAATAGTAGGACTGAAATGTGGGTGGGAGACAGATTCTGGGAAGTTCTAAATGTCAGACCAATTAGTTTGTATTATTTCCTATGGCTAATGAGGATCCTATGATACTTTAATTAGGAGGCTGTCAATTATGTGCCAAATGAACAGGTACAGATGAGGGTGTCTGGAAATTGTCTGAGAAGAGGCTACACTACTGTGTTCAAAATGGCAAGGCCCTATGAAAGCAGGGGAATCAATGTGGCCTGACAAAGCTCACCTATTTCCTCCTCAGGTTTCTTGGCAGCACCAGCTAGGAATTCCTTTTCAACCTTTAGCACATCCTCAGGGCCACTGCAAGCTGCATACTTGTCTAGAAGGTGACCATTCAGGTCCAAAAATCCCTTCCCCCATTTGAATTTTCGTAGCAAGATGATGGCAAGATCAGAAAAGCCTGTCATTTAAGAAAACAAGAAATCTCCAAACACCAATCACCTTATCCCAAGTCCCTGAAACAATCCCATCAATGACCACAACAGTCCTCCCTTTCACTGACCAGAGGTCAGTTCTTTATTTGAGAACTCACCCAGAATGCAAAAAGTGGCAGCAAAAGCCTCCACGCAGGATAGCTTGCAGGGCCTCCCATAGTTGACAGGGTTGGCAGCCACCAGGTAGGGCAGCAAACGAAGGTGTGCTCCTCGCATCTTCCCAAATGGAGTTTCTTCTAGTTTGGCCCAGGAGCAGTCAATGACTGCAACTCCACACTGAGCTACCAGCTGTCTACAAGACAACCATAGCAAGGGCTAACTCATCCTTGGAGTACAAGAGACAGCTTCCCAGTGTCCCCAACAAGCAAAGCCAATCAATAAGGGGGGTTTTCCTGTCCAATATTTGCCCCCTCCCTCTATGGGACATGATGTGGGGTTATAGCTTGTTATTCAAAGGGTCTAGTATAATCAGGTAACTCCAGAGCAACAGTTCCTGATTTTGTCTGCAATGCTAGCCCTTAATGGAATCAACAAATCATAAGCTCAGATCCTGCTGACCTACTGAGGAGACCCTGCCCCAGACAAATTCATACTTATCTGCTGGTGATACATAGTGAGTGCCCATGGGGCTGAGAATAAGGCCATTGAATCTCTGATTCAGTCGGAGAGTTCGAACAAAGCCCTGGCGGGCCAGCTTCCTGCCAGTGCATTTCCGGGGGTCACAGTGGCCCAGCTCCCACATGGCAAGAGGGCAAGGCAGTTCCAGCTTGTATGAAGCACCTTCAGTTGAAGCATCTTTTTCTACAGAGGCTATGCACACATACAAAACATCTCAGATATGTGCCCCTTTAGTAGTGACATAGAAGGATACTTTTGGAAAGGAAAAGAGAAGGTAAGGCACTAGAGCTTCCTGCCCTGTCCTTCCCATCTAAGAAGCAGCATGGCTTAGTGGATAAGACATTATTTCATTTGGGAGTCAAAAGGAACTGGGTTCACTTCCCATCTTAAACTAATAATGTGACTCTGGGAAAGTCAGTTTTGTCATATAAAATGCAGTGGTGGGGAGAAGGACTTGTGGGTTTTAAGATCCCTTTCACTTCTAAATTTATGATCCTATCACTGATTCAGATCTCTGCTTCTCTGTTTTCTGTGAGACTCTCAAACCCTTTGAACAGGATCATGTCAATCTTCCACTCCCTCTCAACCCCACATCCACTCACAGGATCATAGATTCAGAGCTGGTGGTCTAGAATTCTTAATCTTTTTTGTGCCCTTTTTGCTAGTCTGGTAAAGCCTGTGGATCCTCTTCTCAGAATATTTTTAAACAATAGGATTACATGGGGAAACCAATTATATTTTTTAAAAAATTATTCTAGTCTAACCTTTTTATTACACATGAAGAAGTGACGGTGATTTGTAGGGGTGAGTAAGCGGCAAAGATGAGATTCAAATTCAGATCCAGACTTTTTCCCATCAGGCCATTAAGAGCATTCCAAAACAAACCCGAAGAGTAACCAAGTAGAATGCCCTAGAAGTATCCTTTCAGCCATGCAAGTCATTTAAGGAACACTGAGTACCTAAAGTGTGCAGGCTGAGGAGCAGAAGAAGCGTTCTCAAAGAACTCACAAGATGGGGGAGGAGGGACTTGCTCAGGACCTAACTTTATGGTGCCTTGTTGCAACTTTCTGAGTCCATGTTCACCTCATTCCCACTCCTCTTCTGGAGCTTCGGAACCTACCCCCATCCCCTCTGCCGGTCTCTGAGAAAGCCCTCAGGACCACCCCATCGCTGAGACCCCAGATACCCTCCTCTCCTCTCCCACCTCAGTCTCTCAGTGCATCTCTATGAAGAACCTCCCCTCCCCCGCGCTCCCATCGCTCCTGGGAGAGTTCTTCGGCACATCCCAGACCCCTGACCCCTGACTTTCCACCTCTTTTCCTGGGACAGCCCTATTAGTATATCACCCATGTTATCCAGCCCCGATCCTAGTCCCTGGGGTTACTCTAAGGGTCGTCCTATCCCTAACATCCCAGCCGCCGGGGCAGCTCTAAGGGCCGTCCCAAATTTGGGACCCCGAGCCTTGCCACCGACTGGGGCAGTCCTCTGGGATGCCACGCCACCCGTGGAGCAGCCCTACGCACAGTCCCTCTCACTACAGACTCCGGTGCTCACCGAGAAGCGCCGCCTCAACCTCCTCGGTGAAACTTTCTAAGGAACGAGAGGCCCGAGAACAGCCTTGAGACCGCCGGCCACCGCTTCTGGTCCCCTCGGCCCCAGAGCCTCGAACGGACTTCTTCCGGCCCATGGCCGGACTGAGAGGCGTGGTTAAGAGAGTAGCTCGACTCCTCCACTCGGTGCTCTCCAACTTTGGAGCAATGCGCATGCGCCTCTGAGCATAGTTTCCGGTACCGCATCTTCACGTGATCGACTCCTATATCCACGTGACAATTGTTTCTTTTTAGTGCTGGGGCGGGGGACTATGGGGCTGAGTCCGGGCCCGGTGGTGTTGCTGCTGCTATGGTTGGGGCCGCGCCGTAAGTAACATTCACACCCAGGGAACCCCAAGCTCCTCGGGGCCTCGCAGCTTTCTGCGACATCCCCCCCCCCGCCCCGGATTCCAGTCTCACTTTATTTTCTTCATCCCCAGCCCTCGCCAGAGCAGGAAAAATGAAGATCGTGGAGGAGCCGAATACCTTCGGGTAAGGAACGTGCATTTTCTCCCAGCTCTGGGGCCGGATTCGCCCCAGAAGGAGTTTTCAGTGCCTAAAGGGGAGAAAGGCTTTATCATTTCTGGAGAGGGGAAGTGACTTCTGCAGTCACTCCTGTAGGGGCAGCTCAGAGATCGAAATCCAAATCTTCGCTTTTTCTGTATGTAACAGCATGCAGCATTTTCCAGAGGCAGAGCCGTGACTGACAGAGCAAGGGATCACAAGATTGTGTTTGATTCCAAAAACCTAGAACGTTTGAATCTATGGGATAAAGAGCCCTTAAAGGCTCTCTTCCACTGGTACCTGTGTATATATTAAGATCTTTCAAGATTCTTTTATAGAAACAATCCCAAAAGCTGCGTCGTCCAATGATGATTATCGTGTCAAGGAATACGTAAAATGGAGAGATGTTCACTGAATGTATGTCAACCGTAGGGTTACCCCAATAACACAATGGATAATATATTGCTTAGAGTCCAGAGGAAAAATGTTCTGTAGATGACTTTATATATAGTAAGTCCTGCAGTATACTGTAGCGCTTCCTCAGGGAAATTCAAAGCCACCTCGGAGAGAGATGATTTTTATTTTTAGCAGTTATATTTTTTAGCAGTCCATGAGGAGAGAAACATTACCCATGTGTAGGTGGACGAAGAATTTAGTAGTAGATGATTTGAGTCATCTTTTTAAGACCAATAAATAAGACTCTTGCTTTGTGAATTATGTAATAGTATCTTAGAAGCAACAAAATATCAGGGAACCTAGAGAATTGGGAGAGTATGTTGCAAGCATAATTACTTTGCAATATATTGCCAACAAGAAGACATGCTTTATTGAAAGGTGATTATATAGTATTGAAAATATCCAAAGAAGGGCCTTCAGTATACTGGGTACATCTTCTCTTGAATTCAGCAAATATCAGTGTTTTATTTATATTGTGCTAAGCAATGGAAGATTTATCAAAAAACACAGTCCAAGAATCCTTGATGAGAAGACTTGGGATGGGTTGTGATATAATCTCTGTACTTTTTGCAATTAAGATCATAGATTTGTGAAAGTAAAATGGGAATAACACTGATTTACAGAATAGTTATGAGAACTGTTTCATTAACTGCTCATTGGAGAAAAGTGAGTTGCTGTCACTATTATGTTTTGAGGCATGTGCATTTCAGGCAACAAATGATCCCTTCTCCATTGCTCAACTGCCTCTTTAGGATGAGTCATAGTAGATGGGTTTTTCTGGCTCCCAAACACCTTACTACCATCATTCTAATATGGTGGACTTGTTTCAATAAAGGCTTTGAACTGCAAGCAAGGCTTGAAGAACTGGAAAGTGATAGAATTAGCTTGCTGACCAGCTTTCTTTATTTTCCCTTACAGATTGAATAATCCCTTCTTACCTCAGACCAGTCGATTACAGGCCAAAAGAGACCCATCAGCAGTCTCAGGTGAGTTGTGGCTTCCCTCCCAGCTTTCCCCAGCCTGGTTAGGAACTTCCCTTTCTTGTTGGAAAAACCCAAAGTAAGTATTAATACACAGCTGCTTTTCAGTGCAGACTGTGAGCTTCCTCTATCCAGCTAGATATGACTGGGCCTGGGATGTTGACTTGAGAGGCCGAATATGGTAGTCTAGCATTAATCTTTAGTTGTACAATGATAAGTTTGGAAATATGTATACATATATTCGATTTGCCAATATTTTAACATAATTAACATGTAGTGGATATCCTGCCATCTAGGAGAGGGGTGGGGAGTTGGGGGGAAAAATTTGTAACAGAAAAGCTATGTAAAGGTTAATGTTGAAGAATTACCCACACATATGTTATGCAAATAAAATAAAATAAAAAAAAAAAATCTTTAGTTGTATTTGGGCCAGTAAGGGTAATTAGAGGATGTAGGGAAAGGAGGCATTTCAACTGATGTGTGGAGCATCCAGACTTTGTGCTTTGAAAGCTATCTCTCCTAGTCTTTTTGACTTTAGGAAAGATGTCCTGAGGCTGATATGGGTTAGTGTACAAGAATTATTGTGTGTATTGTTAAATTTTTGTTAGGCATGAATTTCATTTATATAAGACACCTTGAAAATTTTTGGATTTTTAAAAATCAGTTTGTATTATATTTAATACAGTATTTAGAATTTGGTATTTAAAGGAATCTCAAGGTGAATTCTTTGAAATAGGATGGCAATAAATGGACAAGCCTTGGTCTGGAAGTCCAGAGACCTAAATTTGGTCTTAGAAACAAAATATCAGGAAACCCAGAGAATTGGGATAGCATGTTGCAAATATGACTTTGCAAAAGACTTTTGTATAAAAAGTGGTGGACACATGCATTATTGAAAGAAGTGTATATAATATTGAAAAGACCCAAAGGGCAGCCTTCAGTGTAGATCATGTCTTGAATTCAACAAACATTAACACAGGGCTTTTTTTTTTTTTAAACAAGGAAGGTCATGCTCCCCAAGTTAAGAACCCCTGATATCAGAATTACTAGCTCATATTATTTGAAATGGCCATGTCCTTTCTCCTCTCCAACATTTTTAGAGAATGCCCATTTGGTTCAAGCTGAACAAAATATAGAGAATAAACATTTAAGACAGGAGAAGAGAGTAGCTAACTAGTGCAGTGTTATGGAAGCCCAGGGAAGATAGCATGTTAAGTAGATGGTTTATTTTCTAGTTTTACATGTTGTAGGAAGATGTAAACAAAAGGGAGACCACTGAATTTTGTCAGCTAGGAGGTCTTTAGTTACTAGGTTTCTGTAAAATGGTGGGATAGAAACCAGATTTTAGGGAATCGAGTAAATAAATATAAACTAATTCTTTAAGGAGTTTAATGGTGAAAAAATAAATGGGGCATTATAACAGAAGATATTTTTTAGGATGGGGGAAACCTAAATAGTTTTGTAGACATACGGGAAGAAGCTAGTGTTGAGAGACTAAAGAATGACTGTTAAAACATTGTACTACAGGAGATGAAAGGGATGCATTATAAAAACAAAGATTTTAAGGCAAAGATTGGAATGGACACAGAAGTATTGAGGTGTGGAGAAGAGAAGCTTGTGGAGTTAGTGTCAAAAGTCTAAGTCTTTCCCATAAAATAGGAAAAGTAACTGTTCAAGATAGAAAAGGAATGGGATTTGAACTTGAGAGAGAAAACATTTAGAAGACTGATTATAAAAAATACAAAGTATAAAATGGAATTCTAATTGACCGGTAATAGGCTAAGAAAACAGAAAAAGTGGGTGTTGTGAGCATATGAATGAAGAATCTTAAATCTTAAATACCTATTCCACAGATGGTTACCTGCTATGAACTTAAAGAAGGCAAACTAATTTTTAGTATTAGTCTGAGTTAAGTATCATCAGACAAATGGAAATCAAGAATTGAACTTGAAAGTATGAATTTCCCATTTGAGTCTATCAACCTTTGTATAAAGATTCTTTTTAATAACAAAAAATTTACAATATCACTGCACCCCATCCTGCCATAGAAAATACACAAAAAATTACTATGAATTTAGAAACTCTTCAATAAATTTCTATTCATTAATAATTCTATTAATAAAATAGACATGCATTTAAAAATAATATTACATATGTGAAATATTCATTCTACATCAGAAAGCTGTTTGCTTATTCACTGTACTGAATCATTTAGTAATAACTGTTGTACATATGGATTTGTAAACCTTTTGCAATAACTATCCTGCTCCCTTAGGCCAGAGAAACATTTGCCTTTTAAGAGACTCTTGAGGGAAAAGATTTTTTCATTAATTATACCCTATACCCCTTAAGACAAAGATCAGAACCTTGCTTCTAGTTGGGTGTCAGTAAATGGTCGATCTGTGGGAAAGTTCACTACTCTCTCACCTCCGTCTCTTTTCCCAG
Organism: Myrmecobius fasciatus; assembly: GCA_023553655.1. Classification (NCBI taxonomy): domain Eukaryota; kingdom Metazoa; phylum Chordata; class Mammalia; order Dasyuromorphia; family Myrmecobiidae; genus Myrmecobius; species Myrmecobius fasciatus. The sequence continues at coordinate 1,966 of JAJPUD010013206.1, read as the reverse complement.
AAGATAAACTCTATCTAGGAGTACAAATAAAAATTAAAATATACTCTTTCCCACTTTCAACTTCAGCCAGGTTCAGTTATATTAAAATGATACCATGTCCCTATGTCATGGGTCCAAACGAGGCCTTGATGATTGGTTTCATGCTTGGATTTCTCTAGAGGTATGTGGAGTGAACCCACCCTCTTGTTGTGTAGAAAAGAAACTTCCAGTCTGAAAATGGGAAGTAAAAATGGTAGTTGAATGAAAAACATTAATGTTTTTTAGACAGTTTTTAATCAACACAGTGTCTTCAGGATGAGTTCAAGTCTCTCTTCTTTCCTCTTCCCTCAGGTCCTGTACATCTCTTCAGGCTTTCTGGCAAGTGTTTCAGTTTAGTGGAATCCATGTGAGTATAAGGAATGTGATAAGGCAAAGTACAGAGCAGTTATAGCCATGGATATATTATGATTCAAGACCCCTGTGTCTCTTTCCAGGTATAAGTATGAATTCTGTCCCTTCCATAATGTCACACAGCATGAACAGACTTTCCGATGGAATGCCTACAGTGGAATTTTGGGGTGAGCTCGCTGCTCTCGGCTTCCTTCCTCCCCTCCCTTTTTAAAGAACCTCTACTGTTCCCAAAACTCAGTCGATTCTTGTTCAGGGTAAATGATGGGGTGAACCTACAAACTGCCTTCTGGCAGAAAGAAGCTGTTTTGCCATCCCCTCTCCCCATTCCAACCCATTTTGGAGATGGAAAACTAGAAAGAAAAGAAAAACCTTTTTTTAACTGTAAGATGGGGTAATAATATCATAGTGCTTATTACTTTACAGGGTTGTCATGAGGCTGGCTCAGATGAGATAATTTATGTATAGCAGTTTGCAAATTTTCTATTACCTGTATGTCCATTATTATTGAGGGAAACAAATGAAGATTAGAAAGGATTTTAATCTTCCCAGCTAATTCTCTGGGCAGAATACTAGGCCTGCATCCAGGAAGAGCTAACTGCAAATCAAATCTGGCCTCAGACACTTACTATGTGATCTGGGCCAAGTTACCTAATCCACTAGAGAAGGAAATGATAAACCACACCAGTATCTTTGCCAAGAAAACTCTATGGAGAGGGGTCCACAGAGTAATGAAGTTAGATGAGATTGAACGGCAAAGTAGCTAATCCCCTCACTTAAAGATAAGACAGAAGAGAATTCATTTGCTCAAGGCTGTAGTATTCTATCATACTGTCTTTTTGGTATAAGCCTGGTTATAAGGCTTTTGAGATGTTTTAAAAGGCTTTTTTTAAGCGTTACCTTTTCTGGGTAAAATTTTAGCTCTGCTGTTTTGGGGATGTCATTCATTGATACCTTGTATTAGACATAATTCATTTTGATGACTCAGTTTTTCATGGATTATGTGTAGCATAATAATTAATGCAAGTAATTCTTGAGTAAATTGTATTTATTTTTTCCCAGGATTTGGGATGAATGGGAAATTTTCAACAACACATTTACTGGCATGTGGATGAGAGATGGAGATTCCTGTGGGTCTAAGAACAGGCAGACAAAGGTACTTATTTTGGTGTCCAGAACAGTATATGCTAAATGAAACAGGATTTGATGTGAGTCTTTGTCCTTCCCAGGTCCTTTTTTTCTTTTTTCTTTTTTCTTAAAGGTACAGTGTCCTAAAAGGCCTTGCATTCTTCTGCTTCTAGGATTCCACAGAACAGCACCAATCACAGGCATTGTTAAACTCTTCTGAAGGGAGAGACACTCCCACTTCTCCCTTTTGTTAGTTTTAGTTCTAGCTAACTAAGGAATGTTGTATAAAACCAGTTAAGAGTTTTTGGGAAAATCCAGGGTATACAACTGTCAGTTATAGAAACAGTAGTAGATATTGGTTTATAATTCATGTCTTTATCTAGCAAGAGATAGTCCTTCGCTAATAAGGTTGTAGATATCAAGGAACAAAAAGAGACACACCCACTTTTTT
>JAJPUD010013205.1:27746-45358 GCA_023553655.1 Myrmecobius fasciatus | reverse complement strand
CTCTTTCTTTCTCTCCATATCTCTATCTCTGTCTCTCTCTTTCCATCTCTCTATCTCTGTCTGGCTCTCTCTGTGTCTCTCTCCCCATTTATCTCTCTGTCTCTCTCTCTGTCTCTTTCTCTCTCCCCATCTCTCTATCTCTGTCTCTCTGTGTCTCTGTCTCTATCTCATTCTTGCTCTTTATCTCTGTCTGTGTCTCTGTGTCTCTGTCTCTTTCTCTCTCCCCATTTATCTCTCTATCTCTGTCTCTCTTTCTGTCTCTTTCTCTCTTCCCATCTTTCTATCTCTGTCTGGCTCTCTCTGTGTGTCTGTCTCTGTCTCTCTCTCCCCATTTATCTCTCTGTATCTCTGTCTCTGTGTCTGTCTCTTTCTCTCTCCCCATTTATCTCTCTCTGTCTCTCTCTCTCTCCCCATCTCTCTATCTCTGTCTGGCTCTCTTTGTGTCTCTGTCTATGTTTCTGTCTCTCCCCATTTATCTTTCTGTCTCTCTCCCCATTTATGTCTCTGTGTCTGTCTCTCCCCATCTCTCTATCTCTGTCTGGCTCTCTCTCTCTCTGTGTGTCTCTTTTTCTGTCTCTCTTTCCCTATTTATCTCTTTGTCTCTCTCTGGGTCTCTGTCTCTTTCTCTCTCCCCATTTCTCTCTCTCTGTCTCTGTCTCTCTTTCCCCATCTCTCTGTCTCTGTCTGGCTCTCTCTGTGCCTCTGTCTCTGTCTCTCTCTCCCCCCATTTATCTCTCTGTGTCTCTGTGTCTGTCTCTCTCTCCCCATCTCTCTATCTCTGTCTGGCTCTCTCTGTGTGTCTGTCTCTGTCTTTCTCTCTCTCTGTCTCTGTCTCTTTCTCCCCCCCCCCCCATGTGTCTCTCCCTTTCTCTCCTCCCTCCTTTTCCTCCCCCTCCCTTTCTCTCTCCTCTCCTCTCTCTAGTCCCCACCGCAGAGGAGATGTCCAGTTTGACACCGGAGTCATCCCCAGAGTGAGTCATGCTCTGATGTGGGAAGGGGGTGGGGCCGCCATATGCAGGCACCCGAGACTCTGGCCTGGTCTTGACCTTAGAAAAGCTGGTGTCCTCTCGGGGGCGGGGGGTGGGGGGCAGTGTCAGCTTATCCTTCTGTGAGAAAAAAAGGGGTAGAACATCCCAGATTGCTCGGAGCAAGGCTCCTTTCATCTCTGGGCCTCAGTTTCCCCTCTGGAAATGAGAGGTTGCTCTCAATCATCTCTGAAGTTCTCTCTGGCCCTGACCCTGCGAGATAAGCTAGGACTTCTCCCCTCTGACCCACGTGGTCAAATCAATACTGAACTGCTAGCCAGTCAAAGATGACAGGGTCGGTCCCAGAACAGCATGACTCCTAAGGCCCAAGCTCCCTACTCCTCTCTGGATCCCATTTTCCTGTGCCAAAGGAAGCCCTTGCAGCACTAAATCCCATAATCCTATGGGATCCTGTGGTCCTAATCAGGACCTTGTTCCCCTCTGGATCCCATTTTTGTGCCAAAGGAAGCCCTTGCAGCTCTAAATCCCATAATCCTATGGGATCCTGTGGTCCTAATCAGGACCCCGCTCCTCTCTGGACCTCATTTTTCCCCATCTGCAAAATGGTCAGGCTGGACTCAGGGATCTCTAAGCCTTCTCTTTCCTCCCCCCCCCCCCCCCAGGCTGGCGAAGCGTTCCTGGTTTGGAAACTTCATCTCCCTGGACAAGGATGAGCAGATATTCCTGGTGCTGAAGAACAAGGCGCTGAGCAGCATCAAGGCCGACATCGTCCACGCCTTCCTGTCGGTACGTGGTCTCCGGCTCGCGTGGCGGTCAGCTGCTCTCCCCCATACGCCTCTTTCCATCTATCTGTCTCACTGTGGTTGTGGGGGGCTACAATCACAGACTCAGAGGTCGCCACAGAGGTTAGCTAGATCAATTGGCCCATTTTACAGATGAGGAGACTGAGGAAAGTGGAGTGAGATGATCAATGTCAGAGAGGAGGTTTGAACCCTGGATCTCCAACTGGAGGAGATGGTCCCCAAGTTAGGCTGTAAGAAATCTGAGACCACAAACTGGGTTCAGAGCTTCTTCCCCACCTCCCATCCACCAATGGAAATTTGTTAGGGAGAGACCCTTACCCTCTGGGAAATCTCCCTCATCTGGTATTCTAGATGGGGGATGGGTAGGGGAAGATTAGCAGTGGGAACTACAACTCCCATCCTGCCCTGGGGCCACCTGCCTTCTTCCTGTGTCGGGTCTGATGGGAGTTGTAGGCTTGAAGTCAGAAATTCCCTCCTCCAAGGTTGCCGGATGGTAAGACCCTTGGGGGCCACTAGGTGGTGCCATACTGCACAGAGCGGCTGTCCTGGAGTCAGGAAGCCTCCTCCTTCCGAGTTCAAATCCAGCCGTGTGACTCTGGGCGAGTCACTTCCCCCTGCCTGCCTCAGTTTCTTCATCTGTATAATGAGCTGGAGGAGGAAATGGCAAAGCACTCCATCCCAAAATGGGGTCACGGAGGATCCGACGTAAGGTCCTCGTGGAGGACGAGGCCATTGGGTTGTCCTGGTGCTGTTGGAAATCGCAGGCTGGGGACTTAGGGACCCCGGGGTCCTGGTGTCTCCACGGCAGGCTCATTGGCCAGCCGGGCAGCTAGGCTTCCGCCCTGGGAGGGCCAGAGATGGCCAGAGAGCTGGGGAAGGTAAGCCCCAGGGAGGGAGCGGCTCGAGACTCAGTGGCCCCAAGACCTCGCTGACCACGGCCGCGGGCCTTCCCTGGGACAGGGAAGCTCTGAGTTCTTGCTGCAAGCGGCCAGGGCCCAAGGGGGCAGGCACCCCAAGCTCCAGTGTGTCCTGGGGAGCAGCTGCCTAAGCCACGGACTGATGGGACGGCGGTCCAGCCTGGGGGGCCGTAGCCGTGGGCCACAGGCTCACCCTCCCGGTAGAGGGTATGGAACGAACGCTTCCTCCCTGCCTCCTCCCCATTTAGATCCCCAGCCTGAGTCACAGTGTGCTGTCCCAGACCAGCTTCCGGGCCGAATACAAGACCAGCGCCGGCCCCTCCGTCTTCCAGAAACCCGTTCGCTTCCAGGTTGACATCAGTTCATCCGAGGGCCCCGAACCCCCTCCCAGGCGGCGGGAGCGGGACGGCAGCGGGGTCTACTCAGTCACCTTTACGCTCATCGCTGGTGAGTCCCTCCGGGTCAGAGGACCCTTGTGGGCTCCGGGGGGCCCTTCTGGGGGTGCTAAAGTTCCCCCGCTCAGGCTGCCAGGAGCCCCAGCCTGCCCAGACTTGTGGGAGGAGGCCAGAGCCCACTCTCTGCCCTTGCCCAGCTCGCTGCCTTCCCTCCCCCTGCCCCTCAGGTCCCAGTCGTCGGTTCAAACGTGTGGTGGAAACGATCCAGGCCCAGCTCCTGAGCACCCACGACCAACCATCGGTGCAAGCTCTGGCAGGTGAGGGAGCCCCAGGCCCGAGCCTTACGGGACGTGGGGAAGAACGCGGTGGCGGGATGGCCTCGGTCAACAGGGATGGTCCTCGATGTGGGGGGGCCTCGGATCGTGCCCCGGCTCGGGCAGAGGGAGCGGGCCAGTGCCGCCCCACTGCCCCTCCATGTTGTAGTCGTGGCAGGCAGCTTGAGTCCCAGAGGGCACCCAGAGCCCACCCTTGCCTGCCACATGGTGGTGGAGCCAGCCTTCCCAGATATTAGGACCCATTGCCTCCAAGGGGCTAGGTTCAAAGGGCACAGGGTCCCAAGGAACGCTCCCGGGAGGAGTTGCTAGGCAGTAGCTCCTCCTTAGCAACCAGGATCCTATCAGGTGTCCCCGGGGACGTGCTAAGCAGTCTTAGTAACCAAGGTTTTATCAGGGCAGCATCCCTGAGGAGGACCAGAACTCCCTAGAAACTGTTGCTAGGCAATGAAAGCACCTTAGTAACGGCAATCCCAAGTGGGGTGTGTGTGTGTGTGTTGGGGGCAGGGGAAACTGGGCTCCCTAGATCCCGTTGCTAGGCGATGACAGCACCTTAGCAACCAATATTCTAAGCAAGGGGCATCCCCTGAGCCAGGTCCAGTCCCAGCATCCCTGCTGAGGGGTCAGACTTTAAGGATGCTGCCCCTCACCAGGTCTGGGGGGTGTCTCAGTGCTGGGGAACAGTATCCCGATTCAATGAGAGCTCATTAAGTTGCCACACCTCTGGGATCTGGGGCCCCAGAGATGGGACACCCAGCAGCCCCTGCTCTCAAGGAGCTTCCAGGTTAGGAGTGGCCGCTGCATGGGGAGATCCCATTGGTCAGCATCCTTAGCCCCCGGGGTCACAGGGAGCGGTGCTCCCTGGGAGATGGGACCTGCCGTCCCAGTGAGCCTGGGAAGAAGGGGCTTCTCAGACCCTCCTGGGCTTGCCCCCCTCCCGTCGCAGGGCCAGGCTTTGGGGCACATGTTGGCTTAGAGGGGGGGCCCTTTACCACCGGGGGGCCCATCTCACGGCCACCTTCTCTCTTCCCATCGACACGATGGCAGATGAGAAGAACGGAACCCAGCCGAGGTCCCCAGCCAGCACCCCTTCGCGAGGGATGCAGCCCCCAGCAGGCCGGCCCGAGCCCCCTGACCTGGGTGGTTCTCCTCGGCGGGGGCCACCCCCCAAGGACAGGAAGCTGCTGGCGGCCAGTGGGAGTCCCCAGCCCTGATCTCCGCCTCCCCCTCCTTTTCCTCCTACATTCTGGTCCCCGGCCCCCATTCCCTCCCCCTTGGGGGTCACTCTGGCCACAGATCCCCCATTCTCCCCACCTCCCCATCAACCCCCACAACTGTGAAGCTGTAAATACGGCCAGGGCATGGGGTGGGGGCCCAGGGTTCAGTGACCTTCGCAGGGAAGGGGTGACTGGGCTGGGCGGGGGTGGGGTGGGGTGGGGAGCCATTTCTATTTTATTTATGATTAATTTATTTATTTATCTATGGGGAGGGGGAGGGCAGGGGATGTGGGTGGATTAGCCAAGGGGGCGGGGGCGGGGGGGCCCTCGTCTCTGTTTCCCCAGCCCCCCTCTTCCTCGTCTCTCCTCCTGTCTCCCCCCTTGCGCTCTGTACGGATTTGCTCTCGCGAAATGAAAAGTTGAATTTTCGCGCCTTCTGTCTCCCGTCTCCCGCTGCCTTCTCGCGCTCCAACGGCTGTTGCCCCCCAGGGTCCGACGCTTGAACAGCGAGGGGCCTTCCCCTGGGGTCCCCCGAGGTCCTCGCCGAGAGCCAGGGAGCCAGAGAGTTTGGGGTCGGGGGGCAGAACGAGCTCTGGTCTCCGGCGGCCACAGCAGACAGATGCGACTCCCCGGCCAGCTGTGGCCGGGCTCGGGGGTCACAAGCCCTCGCCCGGGAGACGAGAGTCACTGTTCCTCTTCGCTCTTGGTCTTGGGTCCGGGCTTGGGTCAGAGGTCAGCGGGCTGAGGCCCGGGGCAGGGCTGGAGTAGAAGGGGGAGCTTGCATCGTCCGCCTCATGGACTGGGTGATGAGGGGGGCCGAGGCAGAGCAGGGGGGCTAGAGAGAAGGCAGGTGGGCAGCGCCCGAGGGGCAGGAGCGGGGCCTGCTCTGCAGGCTTACGGCGAAGCCGGTGGCGTCGGAAAAGTCCACAGCCAGGAGGCCGAAGAGGGCAAAGAGGAGCATGGCCGTGGACCATTCGCACAGGGCCGCCTCGGAGCGCCTGGGCCAGAAGTGCAGCACGATCACTGGGCGCCGGGTCAAGGATCATAGGCTGCTTTCCTGCTGTCCCCTCCTCCCAGCTCCCCTCCCCCCGCCCAGGGTGTCCAGCTGCTGCCCCCCATTCACTGCTGTCCCCCACATTCACTGAGTAACCCCCAGCTGTCCCCCACATTCACCAAGTAAGCCCCAGCCCACCCCCTGCCCAGGGTGTCCAGCTGCTGCCCCCCACATTCACTGAATAACCCCCAGCTGCCCCAGATTCACCATGTGACTCCCCGGCCCCAACATGGAGCCAGTGCATGAGATGGCGGGAAGGAAAAAGATCCAATTGGGGGGGTCCGGGGCTCCTCTCTGGCAGCTTGGGCCCAAGCCTGTCCCTGGTCCCACAGATGTCCAAGAACCTTCTGTTCGGGGACCCCCGCCCGGTGGGATCTTCCCCCCAGAAGGCAGCAGGCTGATAGCCAGCGGCCCCCTCCCCGTGTCTGGCCACCCCCGGCTTAGACTCAGGGATCCCCAAGGCCCCCCTCCCCCCTTGCCGAGGATACTGGCCACCATGAGGGCAGTGCAGAGCCCACAGAGCAGCAGGCGCAGGGGCTCGATCCAGGGGGCCCCCGGCTGGGCCCGGGGCTTGGCCAGTCGCAGCAGGATCAGCTGGGTCCAGAAGTAGGCCACGCCCACCACGAAGGCCAGGAAGGACCCAAAGAGATGCGTGGAGAGCTCGTTTGTTTGCTGGGGGGAGAAGGGGGAAAGGTGACAGGTCAAAGGGCAGGGGGTCACCTGGGGACAGCGAGGGGAAAACCTGGGATCAGACTTGGGGGGGGAATCCGGGCTCTGGCCCTTCAGAAGGAGCAAGCTGGGGGACTGGTCCTGGCCCACTGTGGTGGGGGCAGCAGGACACCCTGGGCAAAGTGTTACCAGGAGGGGCTGGGGTGAGAAGGGGGGAGGGCTCAGAAACCTTTGACTGCTCATGATTCATGACATAGTCGAACCCAAGCAGTGACTAAGTGGACTCGGCCTAAAGGGCGACTCTCAATGTTGTCGGGAAGACCATGGCGCTGGACGAATGACCACTGGGATGCTTCCCGGCCAGCTCTGGGGGGCAGCTTTAGATGCACCCCAGTCATACTTACTGAGAACTTAAGTGTGCCCGGTGCCTTCTCTGGCCTCAGTTTCCCCTTCTGGTCAAAGGGACCTGCAAGTTTCTTTTAACCTCCCTCCCACCTCCAAAAGGACCCCCTCCCCCAGCCCTGCGGGACTCCGACTCCTGAGCCCAGGACCCCATCCCAGACTCTAGCCCCAGGGACTTGAGGTGACTTGTTGGGCCAAAACGAGCCCCAGCAGCAGAGGAGTGCTCCCCGCTTCGCTGCGTCTCTGCTTCGGAGGCTGCACCGAGCGCAATCGTCTGCAAGCAAAAAGTCACGCACCAGCGCTCCCGCCACTTTAGCTTTAGTTTGGGCTTGAAGCCTCTTCCAGGGGGAGGATTTCCCATCGGTGGGGTGGCTACCAAGGTCGCTAACAGCCCAGGGACATTACGCTGTCCGGCCCAAGGTCCCGAGCGCTGGGGTCTCACCTGGAAGTTGCCCACGATGGAGGCCCCCAAAGCACAGAGGAAGCCGGTCCCCAGACACAGTCGATTGGGAAACTTAGGGATGCCCCATTCCCGGAACTGGACGTAGCGCAGGACGCAGATGAAGGCCACTTCGGGGAGGAGAAAGGGGGGTGGGTGGGTCGGGGGTCCAGGACATTGGGAACTCGGGGCCCCAGAGGGGCTGGAGTTCAGAAGGCTGGGTCACTGAGGGAGTCCGGGGGAGGGGGGGGGGCAAGCCAGCCTACTCACCCATGGCAGCCCCGACATTCAGAAGCTGGCTGAATATACAGCTCTGGGGAGGGAAGGATCCACAGAGGCTAGAAGTGGGGAAAGAGAAGGGGGTCACCAGAAAGCCCCCCCGATGCCCCCTCTGCCCCAGAGTGCGTCTCCTGCCCCCCCATACCTGATGTAAGGAAAGCCTTCTGTGAGATTCACAGTCTTGTTGGACACGGCCAGTGCAAAGCTGCGGGGGGGAGAGGAGGGCCTCGTGCTCTGGGGTCGGGCCCCTCGCTCCCCAGGAATTGCCACCTTGCCCCATCCGTCCCGGGTTCCCAGGAGCAGGACCCCCCCATTCGGGGAAATGAGCCCTATCTCAGGCCCCATCCCTCCTAGGACGGGGCGCTGACCTCTGGGCCTTCAGAGGCTCCAGGAGCTGGGTCTCCCCCTCCTCCCCAAGCACCCAGCCTCCCCTTGCAGTGACTCACATTGTCCAGACCCCAACGGTAGCCCACAGTGCCAGGCAGATTGGGAGCAGGGCCAGGTAGCCCCACATCACCAGGAGAGCGCCTGGGGGAAGGAGCAAGGAGGGAGCTCAGGCCCCGGGTGGAACGGGCCCAGGGCGGCCTCCCAGGAGCCTCAGCTAGCCCAGCTGCAGGGGATTGGGGAAAGGGGAGGGGCAGGGAGGAGAGGAAGGCAGCCCCTCCTTCCCTCCAAGGGGCAGGGGGTCCTGTTCAGTCCTAACCCAGATGTGACCCCCACACACACCCCAGGTTTGAGGAGGGTCACCTTGGGGCAGGCTCTTCCCAGAGACAGAGATGGAGATGGAGATGGGGGGGGGGGCTGGACTGGCCCAGGGCAGACTGGACCCCCCCAATTACCCTCAGCCCCAATCCCCATCAGTCACATCCCCATGACCCTCCCAGGCTCCCCCTCAGCACCCCAGAGCCCCCTCATCACAATCTAGACCCCCCTCAGCCCCCATTTTCAGGATCTTTGGGCTCCTCCCCTCACTGCCCTTCCCTGTTGGTGTTCCAAGTGGTCCAGGGGCCCCTACCCCGTCCGTTCCCCAAGTGGCTGTTGCTTCTCTTCCAGTGTCTAAGTGTGGAGATCCAAGGACCAAGTCCCAGCCCTCAGCAACTGGGTGGGGCCAAGGAAGAGGGGGCAAAGTCCGGGAGGGTGGGGAAACCTAAGGGACTCAGAGCCTCCGGCCACTTTTGGGGTCCATAGCTAGAGCTGGCAAAAGCCTGGCGTTCAGGGAACCCCACGTTGTTCTCTCTAGAAAAGGAAAGTAGGACCCAAGTGGCAAGTGAGAAGTTCAAGGCTGCACCGAGCTGGGGAGCAAACTTGGCTTCCTTTCTCTGGCCCCCCTTCTTCACAGACTGGGGGTCCCAACACCCCAAATCTTGAAACTGGTAGAACCAAGGCACGATTGCAGGGTAACCTTCCTGGCCAATTAAAGCCCTCCAGATGTGTGTTTGAGGAGGGGGGCGGGGCTTCAAGCAAAGGCAGGTGTTCCTCAGTTGAACCAGGCTGCTTCTGAAGCCCTCCCAGCTCTAAGGCTCTATTTCTTTTAGGGGCCCAGACACCTGGCTCCTAGGGCACCTTAGGGACTCCCCCACTTCTTCCCCAAATTCACCTACCAGCTGCTGCCCCTCAGGGACCGACTCCAATGTCCCATTCCCCAAGCGCACCAGGGTCCGCTTTCCCAACGTTCCTCAGGGCTACCAGTGCCGGGGGTACCTCCTCTCCCTGCTGACTCCTAGGCTCTGGGGAGAGAAGGGGGGCCCCAGGCGATCAGGCCTCATCTGGCCCTCCCTCCCCCAGCTGGAGTTCCCCTTTCAGGGTGTGGTTGAGAGAAGGACTTTAGGGCTGACCTCTCCATCCTAAAATCCTTCCCAGCTGGTGAAGAAATTTCCTCCTTTCTCAGAAACTTCCTCCCCCTCAAACCCTCTTGGCCCAGCACTCAGTCAGACCATCTTAAAGAAGGCAGCCCTGTTTCCCTCCCCTCCCCAACCTAGCCCGGGGTTCAGGCTCTTGGGGGCAGGCAGAGGGGGCTGGGAGTGACAAGGACCCAACAGAACAGGGGAAACAAGAACTCCCTTTTCTCAAAACCTCCCAACCACCTTGGGTGGGTGGGTGGGGGAACTCTGCCATTTTACAGATGGTGCAAGGGAAGCTCTGAGGGCTGAAGCATCCTTCCTTGTCTCCTACTCCATCCTGAGAGGGCTGGGGGAGGAGGGACCCGGGGAGGATTCAGGATGGGGAGGCAGAGAGGGATGGAGACGGGGATGGGAAAAGGAAGTGGGGGAGAGGAGAGGGGGAGCATGAATGGAGAAATGGATTTGGAGAGGGAGGGAAAGGAGGAAGAAGGGAAGGGGGGGGAAACCAATATAATCAGTGATGGAGGGAGAGGGGAGGGAGAAGGGAGAAGGATGGGGAGGGAGAAGGGAAGGGGGAGGTAAAAGGGAAGGGGAGTGGGAGAAAGGAAGGAGAAGAGAAGGGAGAGGGAGGAAGAAGGGAGAAGGCAAGGAAAAGGAGGAGGAAGAAGGGAAGGGAGGGGGAGAAATGAATATAATTAGTGATGGAAGGAAGGGGAGGAGGAGGGAGAAGGGAAGGGAGAGAAATGGATATAATCAGTGATGGGGGGGGAAGGGAGAAGAGGTGAGGGGGTGAGAGGAGAGAGAGGAGGGAGGGATAAAGCAGGAGGGAACAAGGAAAGGAGAAAGGGAAAAGAATGAGGCCAGAGAAGCAGATGGATGGTATGAGTTAGGAGGAATGGGTCAGGAAAGGTTGGGGACCAGGACAAAGAGGTGGCATGGGGGGGACAGAAAGGAGGGACAGCAGAAGGGAGAAGGGAAAGGATGGGAGCAGAAAGCTTGCAGAGGGGAGGGGGCAGCCTCTGGCTGGATTCTGAGTCAGGCCTGGGGCTGAAGGCCAGGGTCTCTGCTTCTTCCTGCCCCTGGAACCTCTGGCAACTGGCTTCTCAGCTTCCTCCTCAGTTTCCCAGTTTCCTCAGTTTCTCAGTTTGACCTCAGTTTCCTCCTCCACATCGGACCCCTTCTGGTTCAGAGGAGTGTGCTGGGAGCTGCTCCTGGGATGTGGACAGTTGGAGCTGAGGCGGGCTTTGCTTTGGGGCCAGAATCCCCTGGGGGAGGACCCTGGTGTCCGAGTCAGCCCTCCTCCCTCCTCCCCTGCTACTATACTTACTGTTGAGCCTCAGGCCAGCCCCTTCACCTCCCCTCAGCTGTAAAATGAGGAGGGGAGAGTAAACCAGATAATCTCTGGGATCTCTTCTAACTTGAGATCTCTGCTTTTAGAGCTTTGTCCACTTAAGACACAGCTAAAAACCCCGGGGAGCTGTCCTTCCTGAAAGCACAGAGGGAGTGCTGTTTGGGCCCAGGGGGAGGTTAAGGGGTGCTCGGTGGGCTGTGGGTCCGGAAAGAGGCCTCTGGGCAGGTGGGGAGAGCCAGTGAGGCAGGAAGCCAAAGACCCAAGCTCGAAAGAACAGAAGTGAAGGGACAGATGGGGAGGGAAACAGATACAGGCTGAGCTGGAGGGGTAGGAGGCGGGGCTTCTGGCAGGAAGGTGGGAGGGAAAAGAGACAGGAGGGGGCCTGGTCAGAGGGGAGAGCAGGGAAGGCACACACACACACACATACACACACACACACGCACATACTCACATATATACACATACACAAGCATACACAAATAGACATACACGTAATATATACACGCATATACACACATATATACTCTACATACATGCATACACGTACACTCACAGCACAATACACATATATGCACACACATACACACAATAAACATACTTATTCATACACAAGAATACACACATACTCACAGATATATATACTCACACACTCACATAACTCCACAGACACACATATAATACACAGTCACACATACACAAATAGTGTACAATTACACACACTCAAATATATACACATATGCTCATACACACATATACATATACTCACATATATACTCACACACTCACATAATGTACACATACATATTCACATATACACACATACACTTATACATACACATGCATATACAGATACACACATATACTCATACATACTCACACAGATACACAGACACACAGACACACATATATACACATAATCACATATTATGTACATGTACATAATACATATATACACACTCACACACATACATACACATGCATATATAGATAAGACACATACAACATATATACTCACACACAATTTTCACATGCATATGTACATACATCCACATATACATACACGTATACACACACAACATATACAGACACATATTCATATGTACTCACACACATACACATGGACATGCTTCCATATACGCACATACATTCCCACACTCACACCCACTGAAGTCCCACAGATGACTTTTGTCTGCAGGAGGCCTCTCCTGTGGCTCCATCAGCTTCTTTTCTGGGTCCTTTCTTCTAAGATTACCTTTTTTCTCCTCCAAATATATCTTGTCTTTGTGTCCTTTTAAATAAATAGATTAGTTGGGAAAAATAGCACTAAATAATTAACTAAATAAATGTGCAAATGCCAGTTTCCCCCATTATAATTTTTGTCAAATCAAATCCACCAACATTTAAGCACTTAGCGTGTGCCAGGCAATTCATTAAGTGTGGAGGATACAAAGTCAAAAAAACAGACTTAGAAAATCCATCTCAGCTCTCAAGGAACTTTCAGGCTAAAGGAGGAGACCTCCGGGGAACAAGCTCAATAAAGACAAGGTCACTCGGGAGTGGTGTCCTGGGGAAAGAGCTAGAATAAAGGATTGGGAAAGAGGGCATTTTGTAGAAGCTGAGACCTGAGGACAATGGGAGACAGAAGCTTGCAGGGCACCCAGAGTGGGTGGCGGTCACCTCGCTGAAGATCCGGCAAAGGAAACAAAGAGCAGAGGCCAGGAGGAGATTTAGAAGAGGGCAGGCTCATGGAAACCTAGAGAAAACAGCATCAGGAGAAGAGAGGGATCCAGTGATGGAGTGATGGAAAGATCAGAGGCAGCAGCCAGAATTGGGAAAATGAGGATTAGGAAGTGATCCCTGGCCATGGCAATGCACTCTAGACATGAGTGATCCTGCCAAAGCTGAAGGGGCTGGTGGGGGAAGAGTGGCCAGGGAAGCTGGGTCAACAGGAGGGAGTGAGGGCTCACAGAGAGCCCTGGGAGAATTGGATGGGGATTGTTTCCACAGTTATGAAAATTGGAGAAACAGAGAAAACCTAAATTAGAAAATTGAAACCTAAGAAACAGGAGGCTGGGATGTGTAACAAGGGATTTTACCAGGAGTTAAGCTTTTAGATTTGAAAAAGGAATCCTCTGGACTTTGCCCCCTTCCCTGATTCCTTTTTGTATATTCCCCCCCCCACCCCCCAAATGGAAGTGACTGACTTTCTGCTTATATTTGTATTCCCTAGATTTGTTTTGGTACATAATAAAAGCATGTAATCAAGGATGGAGAATCAGGGGAGGTACTTTTGAGATGTAATGTTAGGTGGAAATTCACCCCAATTTCTATAATAGCCAATTAATGGGGGATCAGGTAAGGGACTTCCTCTTCAAGATAGGGGAAAAAAACCCTGCCTTTGCAGTTTTAAAAATGTCCACTAGCCTTGACATCCGCTCTTGCAACAATGTAAACTAACTCCTTCCAGGATTCATCAGTGAGTCAGTCAAGTTCTTGGTAAGATTGTTTCTTACACTCCCAAGGTGGAAGGAAAGGAGGAGAAAGAGGGAAAGTCTATAGTGGAATAGAAACAAAGGGGAAAACCTTTCTGAAGGAAATGGATTGAGGATGATGGCCAGACTTCTAATTCTACCTTTCCCACCCTGGGAGACTTTGGCCCTCACACTCCCCCCTGGGGAAATGCTCCTTGCAATAGAAAGTGGCCCTTCTGACCCCAGTCCAGTTTGCTGTATCGCTCTGCCAGGAGCCTCATGGATTCCTCTTGAAGAGCTGTCCTAGAGAAGAGGAAGGAAAGATTGTTACCTTGAACTATATTTTAACAGATCTTTTCCTTGTTCAAGATTCCTTAAAAAGTTACTTGGATACATCTGGGGTTAGAAGTTCATAGCAGAGGGCATGAAAAACTAGGTCAGTCTCTACATCTCTCTCCAAGCTTATGACTGGGATGTAGATTGATAAAACTTTCTGGCAGAATTGATTCTCAACACAAGGTATAATATTAATTTTTCATCTAAATAAAATTTTTTAATTAAAGCTTTTTATTTGCAAAACATATGCATGGGTAATTTTTCAACACTGACCCTTGCAAAGCTTTGTTACAAACTCAATAAAATTTTAATATCTTCCCAATTATGTATAAAAATTTTAAACATTTTTTAAAATTTTGAATTTCAAAATTTCCCCCTCCCTCTGTCTCCCCCCACCATGGTAAGCAATTTGATATAGGTTATACATGTTCAATCATACACACAAATATTAGTCATGTTATAAAGGAAGAGAGTTCCAAAGGGAGAAAAAATTTAGTGAAAAATAGTATGATCTGCATTCAGACCCACATCAATTCTTTCTTTCGGGATGGATAGCATTTTTCATCATAAGTTCTTCAGGAGGATCATGAGCCAAGCCATTCAAAGTTGATCATCACACAATCTTGCTGTTACTGTGTACAATGTTCTCCTAGTTCTGATCACTTCACTCAACATCCATTCATGTAAATCTTGTCAGGTTTTTCTGAAATCAGTCTGTCATTTTTTAAGAGCATAATATTCCATCACAATCATATACCACGGTTTGTCCAGTCATTCCCTGAATGATGGGCATCACCTCGATTTCCAATTCTTAACGATGGAGTTGTTGCTATTATTTTTGTACAAATTGGTCTTTCTTTCCGATATTCAGAATGTGAGCTCCTTGAGTGCAGGGTCTGTTTCTGCCTTTCTTTGCATCTTCAGCACTTAGTAAAGTGCCTGGCGCAGTAAGAATTTAATAAATTCTTGTTAACCTAATTTTCCTAAAGGAAAGAGTCTGGAAAGGTTTTAGGCAGGAGAAATATTTAATTCTTTTAGCTTTTATTAGGTTTTTAACATATCTCAAAGAAAGTGAAACATGAAGGCCAAGGAATTGTAGACCAAAGTATATCATAATACAGCCAGAGATAGGAGAATAGGGATAAGTAGGAATAAGAGATGCTACAAACCCTGACCCCAACACTGAGGATGAGGGATTAATGGGAAATCCAGGAGCACCCATTCAGCAACCAGGTGGAAATGATTTGGGGGCTGTTCTTGTAAGACCAACACACCACACACACACACACACACACACACACACACACACACACACGAGACAAAAAAATGGGGAATGATGGAGAAGCAAAAAACACTTTTGTCCTAGCATTTTCCAGTCTGAAAAGCTCTTCTTCCAACCTCCAACTCCACCTGTCCCAATCCTTCAAGGCTTTGTTCAGATAGACCAGGAAGACTGCTTGGGGAAGGGGCTAACAACTCTCACTTGAAGGTCTCTCTTTTAAAAACCATGTGCTCAGTAAACTTTTCTTAGAGCTGGCCTGGGACTTTAGGGACAATTTCTAGCTTTCTTTTTGGATAAGAGGCAGCCTGTTTAACCTTATCTTCCAGGCAGTTCGGATCACTTTATGTTTAATAATGGAGGAAGGAAAGAAAAGGTTAGAAGGAAAAGGGAGAGGAAGTAAGCGAGGGAAAGGGAAGGAAGGTAAATGAAAGATGGGAGGGAAGGAGGGAAACAAAGGTACAGAAGGGAGAGAGAGCAAGAGATATTTGGGAAGATAGCCTGGCACCTGAAGGCACCCTTGGTATCCTGTTCAGGGGGTCCAACACTATAGGTAATAGGTTAATGAGTACTGAATGCCCAGCTTTTTTGTGTGGGGGAGCCCTAAGAGCCAACTTCTCCCTGTTCCCCTCCCTTTTTGCTAAACCACACAACAGCCACTAATTTAAATATATACTGAATGAACAAATGTGTCCATGTTCAGTCTCACTCTCACTTCCCCATCACCAGCAGGGCCCAAGACTTATCCCTCATCTCACCCTCACTTCAAAGGCCCATAAATCAATGCTATAGTACTTTAGTTCTTGGGCCCAGCTCTCCCAGACCCACTGAGTCTCCCAACTCACACATCTCCTCCCGAGAATTGTAGTCCCTGGTCTCAGAGCCATCCCTGCAGGCTCCCCACAGTCACACAGCCTTCCCAAAGGTTTGCCAGAGCTGCATGGGACCATTTCTAAGACCTAAGGGGATGCATGTTTCAGGAATTCTTGGTTCTGACATGGAGTAGATTGGGCCTACATCAGTTTGGAAACTTCAGGTTCACCTAGGAACCTGACCTAGGAAAGCCTCCCTCAAGCACAGCCATCTTGGGGCTCACCAAGCATTGAGTGTTCAACAGTTGGCTCTGTTATGATCATCCTCAAGTCATCAAGACTTGTCAGGATTGCTTGTAACCTTAATTGACCCCTTGGTTTCCTCTTATTTTCAACTACTTTTTCTCTATTTCTGGTTCCTGGTTTCCCAGCATTCCTAGAACCTGATTTCTCTCCAGGCTCATTTCTGACTTTCTCCCTTTGGCCCACATTTCCCCTTTTTTATTAGCCCCATTTTCTTGATTTCTGCTTATCAAAGAAACTGTCACCCTCAAGATTTCAGCATGGTCCTGCTGAGAGCACCCTCCAGACCCCAAGAACCAGTCTCAGGGTTACCCCAGGAGTTCTCAATGGCCAGGCTTGTTTTTTATAGCCCTTAAATCCGTGCTCCAGGACTACTGGAGGAATCAGAGGTGTTTAGTCGAAGGCTCAGGGTCATGAAGGATCTCTTACTAGATGTCAAATAGGAAAGGGGTGTTTGGGCCCAGAGATCAAAACTTGGACTAAACGGATCAAATCCAGGGGGCAACGTAGGCTTGAGATCCCCAAAACTTCCACAGAGGAGCTGTATCTAGGAGAGGAAATGCCAATTTCTCCCTCCCCGGAAGTCTTTAAGCCTTGGATACATAGTACACACTGGTCGGTCACTTCCTGGCTCCCGGCGGGCGTTCTGGCCTAGCTAGCCCCGAAGCCCCCGGTCCTTCTGGAGCCCTGCAGCCGAGTCCGTGGACCTGCTGCTCCCACGAGGGGCCGGCCAGGCTTCTGCTTCTTAGCCTCCGTTCTCAGTCAGCACCCGCTCCACAGCCAGACTCACTGGGAGCCTCCGGAGCCCCAAGCCCAGCTCGCTGGGATCCCCAGGCCAGTTTCCCTGAGATTTTAGCCAGTCCTCAAGGGTTAGAGAAAGCTGATTAATACGCCCAAGGCCTTGTAGTCTGGGCCGGGGAAACAGCTTCCTCCCCGCCCCGCTCCCGGAGCAAGGTGCGGCTATCAATAAAGTTTTGGTTGTCATGGCGATCCTCAAGCCCAAGACCCAGGAAGGGAGGAGGAAAAGAAGGGAGGGAGCTGCGCGCGCAGACTGGAGGGCGGGGAAAAGTCAGATGGGCGGCCGCGAGGGCCAATGGAGGAATGCACCAGAGGCCCGGGAGCACCAGTCTTCCATTCCCCAGGCTCCCTCGGCTCAGACGAGAATGACAGCTACCGACGTCCAATGACGGGGAGCGCCGTGGTTCTGGGAGAGGGCGAGCCAGCTCCCAATCCACAGCGCCCTCTATTCTCCCTGGATCTGAAGGACAGGGCTCATGGTCCAATGGCACGAGACTACGTCCACCGACAAGCCAATCGCTTTGGGACGCTCGAGGCCCGGGAGGTTCCACCTTCCTCACTTAAATCCTCTGGTATTCCCGAAGGCTGTGAAGACGGACGTGGAGAGAGACCAATAGTATGAAGGGGGTTTAGCAGAGAGCCAATCGCTTGCGAACCTAGAAGGTCCCGCTTCCCAACCCTTGGGCAGCCACAGCACAGAGATGAAGAACAAGGCACTTAGACCAATGGAAACATTCGAGCCCCGGGAGGCGGGGCCTAGTCTCCCTGGCAATGTAGGTGGCCGTTGAGGGAGTTGGAGGGCGGGTGTATGACGGCGGCGCAAGGCACCATGGCGACAGTGGACTGACAGCAACAAGGACCAATGGGTAGCGGCGCTGGGGCATCGAAGCAGGGCGGAGAGGGCCGGCGCGGGGCGGGCCGGGGCGGG
>JAJPUD010013205.1:0-22746 GCA_023553655.1 Myrmecobius fasciatus | reverse complement strand
GGGGGAGGTGGGGAGGGCTGGCGGCAGGGATGGCATGGGAGGGGCTGGGCACCTGGGGAGGGGCTGGGGAGGGCTGGTAGCAGGGATGGCACGACAGGGGCTGAGAAGGTGGGGAGGGCTGGAGGCAGGGATGGCATGGCAGGGGTTGGGGAGGTGGTGGGGACTGGTGGCGTGGAAAGGCCTGAGGGGGCATTGGGGACGAGCAGCACAGGAGGGGGCCCCCGGGAGGCCATGGGGCCCGGGGACTGGCAGGAAGGAGGGGCAGAACCTTATGGGGTCCGTTTTTCTTTTCCATTTCCTGACCGGCCCAGACTGCAGACCCAATTGCAAGGTAGGCTGGAGGAGAGATCTGGGGGGCAGGAGAGGGGTGGTTCTTGGCTCTCACCTTCCCAGGGAGCAGGACGGACCTTCTGATGCCGCAGCTTCTGAAGCAGGAGGACTAAGGCCTAGCTGGGGGCAGGGCAGGAGCAGTGAGAAGCGGGCCTCTGCCACCCGGGAGGGCCGCCCCGGATCAGCCCCCTCCCAGGGGAGAGCTGAGGAGGAGGGCCCCCTAGTTTGTGCCCGCAGACGGGAACGCGGCCTGCGTGAAGGTGCTCCGAGACATCGAGCCCGGGGACGAGGTGACCTGCTTCTACGGGGACGGCTTCTTCGGGGAGCGCAACGAGCTGTGCGAGTGCTGCACCTGTGAGAGGTGAGGTCAGAGGGACGCTGGGGGGGGGAGGTCTCGGCCCCTTCCCGCCCAGCGCCCCCCCTCCCCCGGCATCCTGCCCTCCTCTGCTCACCCTTAGGAAGGGGGAAGGCGCCTTCCGACTGCGGCCCCGGGACGCGGCCGCCGCCACTCCCAGGACCTGTGAAAAGTACGACCTCCGGGAGACCGAGCACCGGCTGCAGCGCTACTGGGAGGCCCGAGGGGTGCGGCAGGGCCTCGGGCCCCTGGGGGCCCAGCGCTGCTCTCACCTGCACACCCTGCACCGCCTGGACCTCCTGTGTGGTGAGCCTCACCCCCCGCCCCCCACCCCGGCCCCCCTTCACCCCAAACGACCCTCCCCCCACCTCCCGCCTTCCCGCGGCAGCCATCTTGCATTTCTTCCAACAGCGCTCTGCCAGCCTCTCCGCCTGCAGCCTTTCGGTACCCATTTGGACCCCTCTGCCTTGTGGGTGCAGTGGCTTCCCCAGCCTCACCCTCCCCGCCGCCGCCGCCGTCGCCGCCGTCCCCCCCGCCGTCGCCCGGCTCGGCCGACCTCGCACCCCCGTGTCCCCCGAGTTTCCCTGCACCAATGGGGGGGCTGTGGTCCACAGTGCCGCCTTCGGGGGGAGGTCACCGTGGCCTTGAATCCGGCCCCTGCCTTGGCCCCGGTTCGGCCCGCCCCGCTGCAAGACTGGCATTGGGCCCGGCGGTACGGGCTGCCCTGTGTGGTTCGGGTGGACCTCAGCGGTGCTGCCCCAGTCCCTTCCGCCCCTGCCAGCCTTAGGCCTGCGGGCCCGGAGCCCCCCAAGCGGACCCTGGCCTTTGGCCCTTTCTCTCCACCCAAGCGTCTGCGCCTGGTGGTCCGCCACGGCTCGATCGCCCTGGATGTGAACGGAGGCCACTGAGGGCATGTCGGGGGGGCACCTCTTCTGCCCGCAGCCAGCTCCGATTCATGGGAGGCGGGAGCTGTAGGTGTCCAGGCCTCCGCCACTGCCCCTCCAGCCGCTGCCCTCTGACCTCTGCAGCCCCTGGAATTCTGCCTCAGGGCGCCATCTCCCTCCTTCTCCCCTTGGCAAGGCTGGAGGGGGGAGCCGGGTTTTTTTTTTTTTCAGGGCTGCCCTCTCCTGGGTTTGAGGGTGTCTCGTGAGCAGGTGACCCGATCCTGTGATTCTCCCAGGGCCAGACTGAGCAAGGAGCCAGACCCGCCCTTCCTCCCTTGGGCCAGAGGGAGAGGGCACCCCGAGGTGCTGGTTCAGGGCTTCCTTTTCCTTTCTCTCCTAGTTAATTCCCAGCTGTCTGGGGTCCCAGGGAATTGGGGGGGGTGCATAGATTGCAAGGTGCTGCCTCTCCCTGGCCACGAATGGCCCTCTTCAGGACCCCCAAGCCCCCCCCCCCCAGGTCGGGGCACCATTTCGATCCCCATACTTTCACTAGGAGCCAGCTCCTTCATTTGAACAGGACTAACCCTAGCAAGAGGCCTCTGTCCCCAGGGGGCCGGGGCCTGGCCTTCTGGGGACCACCCCTCCTTTCCCAGCAACCCAAGGCCTCTGACCTCAGCAGGCCCCAGGCCAGCCCTGAAGGCCCCCAGATGGGGGAGGGAAGGGGCAGAGGGCCAGGGCCCACCCTTAGGACCCAGCAGGGATAACCTTCGTAAGGGGCCAACCCCCTGACCCTAGCAGCCCCCTCCAGGGGGCAGGGGGCCAAGGGGAGCTCTCTGCCTCAGTGGCAGGAAGACAGAGCCTAGGATCTGTGGGGGTGACTCCACTCCCAAACCCAGCAGGGAGGGACAGGCAAGGATCCCCCTCCCCCAAGCCTCAGGATGGTTCTTGACTTTACCTCCCGCCTCAGTGGCACACCGCCCCCCCCCCTTCTCCAGGGAGGAAAGCCATAAAGAAAGGGGGGGATGGAGAGGGGAGGGGGCTCCCGCCAATGGCACTGTCTTCCCCCTCCCGTACACCCCCCTCTGGCTCTCAGGGAGGCCGCCCCACCTCATCTTTCTCATGGTGCTATAGCTCTGGTGCCTCCTGGGGAGTGAGGGGAAGAGGGGGCCAGCACACCCCCCCCCCCAGGGATGGGGGACACTGGGTGATGGGCAGTTTGCAACTTTTGTTTTTGATAAAAGTCCTCGTTGTTAGTAAGTGTGTGGTGTCTGAGGATTTCTTGGGGGGGGGCGCTAGGCTTTCCTTCCCTCCCTGTTGGGCCAGGCCCTGGGGGCAGCTCTTGGGCTGGTGGATGGAGGGGGAGCGATCTTCATGTAGACCGGGCCCAGTGAGTGACAGCTGGTGGGCGGTACCCGAGGGAAGGCACCGCCCACCTTCCCCCGCCCCCTTCCCCGCTGGGCTGGAAAAGAACCGCCAGCCTCGGTGGGTGTACGACATCATTTATTCCGAGGGCCGGGCCGGGCCGGGCCTTCAGATCTTCCCGGGGAAGGTCCCCTCCTGGATCTGCTCGTTCCAGCGCTGCACCTATGGGGGGGGAGGCCGACATCCAGATCCGCCCCCTCCCGCCCTCGCTCTCCCCCCCCCCCGCCCGCCCCCCTGCTCACCCAGCTAAGCGGGCACAGCGAGTGGAAGACCTTGCGGTAATAGTCACAGGGGGCGGCGTCCTTCCCCCTCCTCTTCATGTTTCTGGTACAGCGATGAAAGTCTGGGGTGGGGGGGGCGCAGGTCAGGCCGGCACTCTCCAGCCCCCTCCCCGCCCGCCAGCTGGGGGCCCCGGCACCCCACTGTCCCATCCCCTCCACACAGAGGGGCGCTCCCCTCCCCCACAAACCCAGGAAGTTCTGGTAACAGTTGCGGGTCTGGTTCTGGTTGGGGAAGCGGGGGTCGAACGGCGGGGTGATCGGTTCCTCCGTTATCCTGATCTTTGAGCAGGACATGGCTGGGGGCCTGGGGAAGAAGCCCGAGAGAGTCACCCATGTCCTGGCAGCCCCGCCCTCACCTGGCAGGCCTGCCCCAATTGGTAGCTCCGCCCACCTGGCTGTCCCACCCCACCCTCCCGGGCAACTCTGCCCTCACCTGGTAGCGCGGAGCTCAAGCTGTCGCACCAACCGCCTTTGGGTCCAATGAGGAAATGAGGTCCTTTGGCCCCCAGGTGCCCCGGGGAACCGTAGCGAGCCCTGATTGGCTCCGCGGGCGGCAGCCCGGCCAATGGGCTCCCAGCAAGCGCAGGAGATTCGCTTCCAGAGCTCCTTTTCCCCGACCCTTGTATGGACCCCATTTCACTGTCGGGGAGGCCGAGGCAGCTGGGAAAAGGGAGGGCCTGAGAGGTTGCACCCCCTGACCTTAAGAGCCACCTGACCAAGCCCTCCATCCCCGTCCTCCAGCTTGTGCTAGGAGATGTCCTGCAAGGAGGGACTCTACTCCCCTCCCAGCCTCCTCCCCCACCCCAAGCAGCCCACTTGAGGGGGGGGGCAACAATTCAACCTAAATCAGCTTTTTTTTCAAATCCCCCACCACCACCCATTGACTTTCCGTCCTTCCCTCTGGAATGAACCAACACAAGGCTGATCCCTCCTTCTCCAGCTGGGGTATCTGGGGGGCCCCGGGGACCCTCGAAAAGCACCCAGAGGGCACCCCTCTCCCTCTCCCAGCACAATTGGCTCCCTTCCTCCTCAGCTCCTCCAGCACATGACCCCTTCTATCATGCTCATCTTCAGCCCTCCTAAAGAACCCCTCACTAGATCCACACGTCAGGCTGGGGGCCACATTGGGGTAGAAAGAAGGAGCAAAAGTACTTCTCTGCAAGAAGCCAACATCCTAAAGTTGGGTGGGGAAGAGGGGATCTAGGGTGGGTGTAAGAGCACTGGGAGACATGCCCTCCTTTGGAGAAGGGACTAGATGAGAGAGTGAGGATGACGGAAGGGGTCATGCGCTGGAGATCATGGGAAGGAAAGGAGACAATTGTGCCAGTAGAGGGAGGGGGAAGCCCTCGGGGAGGACACTGAGAAGCTGTCATTGCAAAATCCATCCTCGGTACCCAAGGGGATGAGAAAGTTCTTCAGATTAGGTTGGTCCCAATGCGATGGAGACCTTTCTGGATGTCCACTGCCATCCAACAGCCTGTTAGCTCTGCCCCTGGACCTGCACATCCGCTGAGCCTTATCCCAGGCTTTGGTTATAAAACAAGATTAAGCAGCCTGCAACTGAGAGTGGCCATCAGGGACACTTCTCCTGGACTGAACCGAACCATTAATGAGGGATCTTTGAGTCCCGCCATCCAAACAGCTCGCTTGTCTCTTGGCGTTATTGTCTGGTCTCCATCTCCCCAAGCGGTTTCATCCCAAATCTTGCTAGAACCCCTGTAAGTTTTATCCCCATCATTTTCCTCACTGGCAGTCCCTCCTTTTTGAATCCCATCATGGCAAGGGTGGGGAACCTTTTTTTCGGTCAAGGGTCATGTTTCCATGGGCCACACAAAATGACAACATGTGGAACTCCAGCCTCCTTGTGGATTGTCCTAAGCGGCTGACTTTTAGCTTATTGTTGTCCCTAGCTCTTGCGGTTTAGTGCTCCCGGACCCGCTTTTACAGGCCGATACCCCAGGCTTCAATGACTAAGGACTGGATTTTTTGCTGAAAGGGTGACCCCACAAATTAGGGGGTGGGTGTGCGTTTGGAGGCGAGAGCAAAGTCTCTCTAAACTCTCAGGGACAAAGATATCAAACTCCCGTCTTTCAGACCCGCCATGGACTGGTTGCCCAGTGAATTCAATCCCTAGGTTCAAAGATAATCTAGTGGTAGTGAGGAGATCTTCAGTGTTAGGTGTGTTAGCAGAGGGATTGATAAAAACTGGTCCGAGGCAGGCTGGGAGAAGGCACCCATGGAGATCAGTTTAGCTCCATGGTCCCACCTCCTGGGGAGATGATCCAGTCTGAAATCCAACCCCTGAGACCCACCCTCCCTAGAGTCTGGAATAGAGTCACCTTGCCATGTCCAATCGGAAATCCCAGTCACGTCCTTGAGGTTAAATTGTCCCTATAAAATCTACTTATGGGCCATCCCATGCCCCTGCCTTCCTTTGGGTCAGCCCACCAAAGCACTCTCCCACGTGGTGTCTTTCTCCTTACCCTTCCCTCGTGCTCTGTAGTATCTCCTCTAACTCCACTGTGCTTCCCAACCCCCTTCTCCTCCTCAGAGCTAACTCATTTAGGGTGCTGAGTCCCTTTTGGGATTTAGTCTGCCAGCTAAGGGCATGCTCCAGCCTCATGGGGGCGCTCCCTTTCTATTGGGTAATTGTGAGTACCACTGAGGAACTCGTCTTCCATTTGCTCTCTCAACTATATTTCATATTTACCATTTCTGGTGTCTGTAACCTATTCCCCAAATAAAACTACTTTTTGCCAGAGAGAATGGCCATGGTGAATGCTTTCCATGACCGAACCCCAATTTTTAGTATCTACCATCACTTGGTGTCTACATCACCCACATCAGCAGAGCCAAGCTGGATTCTCCTGCTTCTATCCCTTACCCTCTATATCCAATTCATTGCTGTTTTTTTCTTGTTTCCGTGTTTGGATTATCTCTTATTTGCCTTCCTTCCTTCTACTCATGCAGCCACAACCTAGTTCAAGGCCTTTATCACTTCTCTTCTGGACCTCAGGAGAGCTGGTCTTTCTTTTTCTTTCTTTCTTTCTTTTTTTTTTTCCCTGAGGCAACTGAGGTTAAGTGACTTGCCCAGGGTCACACAGCTAGTATTTGAGATCAGATTTGAACTCAGTTCCTCCTGACTTCAGGGCTGGTGCTTGATCCACTGCACCACCTAGCTGCCCCTAGAACTGGTCTTTTTTCCTCAAGTCTTCCCCCATTCCAATCTATTCTCCACTCAGCTTTCAAGGTGATTTTTCTAAAGTATGAACTTGACCATGTCCCACCCCAATCTCCCTTTCCCCTCTTCCCCAGTGAGCGCCATTGTCTACTGAGAGAAATTAATATTATACTATTATGATAATAACTAATTATTAGTTTGTGATCTCCCCTTTCCCCTCCTATTTCTGGTAAGGTCCATTTCTTCGAGACTTAATTTTTGTTTAGAGTATAAACAGAATCCAGTCTGGGAACCCCAAATCGTTCTTTAGAGTTTAGGGCAACTCAGTCATGAAGGAGAAAACTAGCCACACATGTTCAGATAGGAGATGGTTTCCCCTGGCCCAGGTGCTTTGAGGTTGTTGAGACTCATGATTAATCCAAGTTCTCAGCAGGAAGAGGTGAAGTTTTTTTCTTTTTTTTCTTTTTGTTTTTGGTACTTAATACAATTTTACTTATTTATTTTTTGCTGAGGCAGTTGGGATTAAGTGACTTGCTCAGGGTCACACAGCTAGGAAGTGTCTGAGGCCAGATTTGAACTCAGGAGGGGCTGGTGCTCTATCCACTCTGCCACCTAACTGTCCCAGTATTTTATTTTTTTCTAATTTACATGTAAAGATAGTTTTCAACATTCATTTTGTAAGATTTTTATTCCTTCCTTTCCTCCCTTCCTTCCTCTTCCTTTTCCTCCCTCCCTTCCTTCCTTTTCTTCCCTCCCTCCCTCCCTCCCTCTCTCCCTCTGCCGAAAGAGAGCAAGCAATCTGATGTAGGTTATACATGAACAGCCACTTTAAACATATTTCCATATTGGTCATGTTGTGAAAGAAAATTCAGAACAAAAGGGAAAAACTCCGAGAAAGAAAAACTAAACACAAAGGTGCGAGCAGTATGCTTCAATCCCCATTCAGTCAGTGTCCATGGCTCTCCGTGTGGATGGGAAGGACATTTTCCAGCCCACATCTAGCCCACCTCCTCAATAATTTTCACCACTCAGGGCTGAATTTCCCTTTCAAATGGGATTTAAGGCATTTCAGGGTCTCCCTTGCTGGCTTGGGTTACTGAGAGCAGTCACTGATCATCAATTTCTTAATGGCCAGATAATCGAATTCATAAACTGATTAGTAATTACCCAGAAACTCTGTTTCTTGGGGCTTTTATTTGTCTCACTACTAATGACCTGCAGGATCAAAAATAAAGTCCTTCCTATTTGTGCAAAAATATTTGCAGTGGGTGCCCATTAGCTGAGGATGATTGCCACCGAGTACTATTTGTGCTAAAAAATGACCAGCGGGATGGTTTTGGAAAACCTGGGAAGATTTCTATTATATGATGGATGCAAAGAACCAGGAAAACCTTGTACACGTGAATAGCCACATTGTCACAGTGATCATCTGAAAAAGTCAAGACTCTCATCAAGATGATGCCAAAGAATTAATGCTGAAAAATGGTCTCCCCTCCAGAGAGAATTGATAAACTCCCAATGCAGAGTGAAGCAGACTTTTTTCATTTTTCTTTTCTTTTCTTTTCTTTTTCTTTCTTTCTTTCTTTCCTCCTTCTCTTTCTTTCCTTCCTTCTCTTTCTTTCTTTCTTTCGGTATGTTTATTTTTTTTTTCAAAATGTCTAATATGGAAATGTTTTGCATGATTTCCCATGCACAATCAATATCAAATTGCCTCTCAAGGGATGGGGGAGAGCTGAAAGGAGAGAAAGAATTTGAAATTAAAAAAAAATTCAAATAAAAGTTTTTATATGTATTTGGGAAATATTTAATTAATTATATATATATGTGTGTGTGTATATATATTTATATATAAATATATATGTATATGTATATGTGTATATATACACAATTAAGTTTTTCGTTTGGCATTTAAAGTAGTACTATTTTGGCTTTTTCTAACCTTTCCAGCCTTCTTTTGTCACTTGCATTTTCTCTTATATTTCATGCTCCCCCAAGATCCAACTCCCCTGGTCTGCTTCCAGATAATTCTCTTTTTTTTTCTTCTTTTTTGTGAGGCAATTGAGGTTAAGTGACTTGTCCAGGGTCACACAGCTAGGGAGCTTCCAGATAATTCTTAGAACATCTCACTCACCTCCAAGCCTTTGCAGCAGCCAGGCCTTTCCTAATCCCAGAATGCTCCTTCCCCACACCTCCATGTCAGTTTACTTGGCTTCCTTCAAGCCTTAGCTCAAATCCTACTTTCTGTAGGTGGCTTTTCCTGGTCCTCCTCAACAACTGATGGCTTCCCCTTTCATCTACTTACTATTTACTAGCTATTTACATGTTTTTCTCATAAAAATGAAAACTCTTTGGGACCAGGACCACTATTTTTTGCTTTTCTTTGTATCTTTGATACTTAGTTCAGTGACAGCTACACATTAAGTAAATGTTTCTTAACTGACTGATATCACCTCATAAGTCAAAATATAAAATCTCTCTCATTAATTGAAGAAATAAGCTCTGAACCTTTGTTCTCAGGTCAGAAAAACTGAAGAAATCGATTTTCTTGTAACTTTTTTTCTCTTACTAGCATAAATCAAGAGGCTTTGATAACAGAGTGCAAAGATGATTCAAGGATCAGACCCCCTTGACCCCCAGTATTGGTTATGGAAGCAATAAGAAGACAAAACACATGTTATTAAGTGGATTCAGGAAGTTTTTGGTGCACGATGTCAAAGAGCTAGAAGTGCTCCTGATGTGCAACAAATCTTACTGTGCTGAGATTGCTCACAATGTTTCCTCTAAGAATCGGAAAGTCATTGTTGAGAGAGCAGCTCTGTTAGCCATCAAGATCCCCAATCCAGATGTTAGACTGAGTGAAGAAAATGAGTAAAAAGCTTTACACATTTTGATTTGTGATAACATCCTTTTTTTCTCTCTCTTTTTTTTTTTTAGTAACAAATTATAGCATCTCGGGCTTAGGAAACATCAACATCACTAGCTAGATGACTTATTAACAACAACAGTTATTGCCAAGCCATAAGTGTAAAGACATGAATATTTGATCAATGTATCAGCTCTGAGAAAGGTCACAGCTAGTGTCACCTCCAATCATCGGTGGCCATTGCTACCTTCTCCAAAGCACAGGAATCACAGTTCAGGGAAACTCCATTTACTCAGAAGGGTGCCTAAAAAGTGTCTTCTCAGGATGTTTTTTTCCAAAAAACAATTAGTTTTCTCAAAATGTCTTCCCTAGATCTTTTAAATAGAGCTTCTAATTTCTGCACTCCATCTTAAACTAGTTTTTTTTTTTTTTTTTTTTTATGGCAATTAATGTCCCCAAACTCAGAGTGTCTTTAGTCTTTTCCTAGGTCTTACCTGTCACTTGACTTAGCTTTGTTCTTTTCCACATTACTTTTTCAGTCTATGTTGACTGCTGAGTTTCCTAGGCATTGACCTACGTTGCCATTTGGTCCACACTGGTCTCCATTTGAATTTGGTTCACATTGGCTTACATGTCCATTTTGTCTACATTTATGCCTAGGTTATTTTTCTGTCATTCAGCTGTAGCAGATGATGAAAAATCTCATACTAAGTGTCAGTCACTACACATGGTTTCCTTATTTTCAGAAGTGATGAAGATTTGTAGCCTTTTAAAAAAAAACACGCAAGTTTTTCCCTCTTTTCTTAAAGTTGTATAGATGACTTTTTCTGCTCTATTTTATTTTTCCCAAATATATGTAAATTTTTTAGCATTCATTTTTGAAAATGTTGAGTTCCAAATTCTCTCTTTGTTTCCTTTCCCTTCCCCTTCCTTGAGAAGGCAAACATTCGATATAGGTTAGACATGTGCAGCTATACAAAATTTCCATATTAACTATGTTGCAAAAGAAAACACACACAAAAAAAACAGGAAAAGAAAGCTTAAAAAAGAATTGTTTGATCTGCAATCATATTCTACCAACTCTTTCTCTGGAAGTGAAGAGAACTTTTCATCATAAATCCTTCACTATTGCTGAGCCTAGCTAAGTTATCCATGGAGATGATTACACAATGTTACTCTTACTGTATACAATGTTCTCCTGACTCTGCTCACCTTACTTTGTATCATGCCTTTCCAGGTTTTTTTCTGAGAGCACTCTGTATAGCTAAGTTATCCATGGAGATGATTACACAATGTTACTCTTACTGTATACAATGTTCTCCTGGCTCTGCTCACCTTACTTTGCATCAGTTCACATATGTCCAAGTTTTTTTTTTTTTTTTCTGAAAGCTCTCTGAATAGCTGTTATCATTGGAGATGATTATACAATGTTACTCTTACTGTATACAATACTATATACTGTATACTCTCCTGGTTCTGCTCACCTTACTTTGTATCATAAGTCTTGTTGTTTTCTGAAAGCACTCTGCATAGCTAAGTTATCCATGGAGATCATTATACAATGTTACTCTTACTGTATACAATGTTCTCCTGGCTCTGCTCACCTTACTTTGCATCAGTTCACGTATGTCCAAGTTTTTTTCTGAGAGCACTCTGCATAGCTAAGTTATCCATGGAGATGATTATACAATGTTACTCTTACTATATACAATGTTTTCCTGGCTCTGCTCACCTACTTTG
This sequence comes from Myrmecobius fasciatus, assembly GCA_023553655.1. Classification (NCBI taxonomy): domain Eukaryota; kingdom Metazoa; phylum Chordata; class Mammalia; order Dasyuromorphia; family Myrmecobiidae; genus Myrmecobius; species Myrmecobius fasciatus. The sequence goes on along the minus strand of JAJPUD010013205.1, from coordinate 11,690 downwards.
CATCCTAAGTCTTTCCAGGTTTTTTTTCTGAGAGCACTCTGCATAGCTAAGTTATCCATGGAGATGATTATACAATGTTGCTCACAACTTTGAGGTGTGCAGATGTTCAGGGAAGGTTGGTACCTCTGGTGTGAGGATTATTGAGGCCTTTTTAGAGCTACTTTTCACTTTTGGTGTACATCTGCCACCTAATTCTCACCTGTGGATTAAGAAGTTGTAGCATATTTATTAGCCAGAAACTGTTTTTGACAGACTGACAAGTTGAGGGTAACTTAGGGGCCTTAAACCTGTTAGTAAATTGTACGGGTGACTTCCCCAAGCATGTGAACCTCTAGTGGAAAGGGTGGGTGAGAACAGTTTGTTCCAGTGTACATGAAAGTGACTGAAGCAGACTCTGTGGAGCTCTTAAAAGCTTGTTAGATGTTGAAGATGGCAAGGACGTCCCTGATCATGTTAACTTTTGTCTTGCCACCGGACCTTGGATGACTCTGCAAGAAAGAGTGAGGCTGATAACTTTGCATGACTCTAACTCACCTAAACACAATTTACACATAAATCAAAAGACATCACCCATTTTTTACCTGCCTCAAAATCCTGTTGTGATAGGCAAGTGATGGAACAGCAGGTGTAGATACCCTGGGAGCTGTTGTCACAATCCTGTGTATAGGCAGCCTAGGCCCTGTGGTTGTCTTCTCCCTGGAAGCAGCAGTGGGATTGGGTAGGCCCCTGAGTGTGTGAGTGGCCTTCTATGGAGAGCACTGCTCACCTCCTGATGTGAGGAAGGGTTTAGAAAAAGTCTTGGGGAGGCATTGTCTCCTTACCCAAGCCTGGCCTGATTATCAAGGCAGGTGAGGCAGGTAGTGAAAACACTTTTTTTCTTTGAAGTTTTTTTTTTTAATTTAAAAAAAATTTTTATTGAAGCTTTTTATTTTCAAAACATATGCAAGGATAATTTTTGAATATTGACCCTTGCAAAACCTTGTGTTCCAGCTTTCTGACCCTTACCCCCACCCCCTTCTCTAGATGGCAAGTAATCCAATATGTTAAACATGGTAAAAAATTATGTAAATCAAATATAGGCATACATATTTATACAATTATCTTGCTGCACAAGGAACATCTGATCAAAAAGGAAGAAAAATTAGAAAGAAAATAAAGTGAAAATGCTAGGTTGTTATCCACACTCAGTCCCCACAGGCCTCTCTCTGGGTGCAGATGGCTCTCTTCATCACAAGACCATGGAACTGGCCTCAATCATCTCATTGTTGGAAAGAGCCACATTCATCAGAATTGATCATCAGATAGTCTTGTTGCCCTGTATAATGATCTCCTGATTCTGCTCATTTTGCTTAGCATCAGTTCATGCAAATCTTTCCAGGCCTCTCTGAAATCGTCCTGCTCATCGTTTCTCACAGAACAATAATATTCCATAACATTCATATACCATAATTTATTCAGCCATTCTCCAAGGGATGGGCATCCATTCAGTTTCCAGTTTCTTGCCACTACAAAATGGGCTGCCCCAAACATTTTTGCATATGTGGGTTCCTTTCCTTCCTTTAAGATCTCTTTAGAATACAAGCCCAGTAGGAACAAGCCCAGCTGGATCAAAGAGTATGCACATTTTGATAATCCTTTGGGTATAGTTCCAAATTGCTCTCCAGAATGGTTGGATCAGTTCCAAATTCCACCAACAATGTATTAATTATTCCAGTTTTCTCACATCCCCTCCAATACTCAACATTATCTTTTCCTGTCACCTTAACCAATCTGTGAAGTATGTAGTGGTATCTCAGAGTTGTCTTAATTTGCATTTCTCTGATCACTAGTGATTTAGAGCACCTTCTCATATGATTACAAATATGAAAATGAACAATTTTCAGATGAAAAAACTGAAACTATTTCTAGTCATATGAAAAGTTGCTACAAATCACTATTGATCAGAGAAATGCAAATTAAGATAACCCTGAGGTACAACACACCTGTCAGATTGGCTAAGATGACAGGAAAAGATAATGATGAATGTTGGAGGGGATGTGGGAAAACTGGGACAGTGTTGGTGGAATTGTGAATGGATCCAACCATTCTGGAGAGCAGTTTGGATTGGGCTTATATCCCAAAGAGATCTTAAAGGAGGGAAAGGGCCCCACATGTGCAAGAATGTTTGTGGCAGCCCGTTTTGTAGTGGCTAGAAACTGGAAACTGAGTAGATGCCCATCAACTGGAGAATGGCTGAATAAATTATGGTATATGAATGTTATGGAATATTATTATTCTGTGAGAAACGACCAGCAGGACGATTTCAGAGAGGCCTGGAGAGACTTACATGAACTGATGCTGAGTGAAATCAGCAGAACCAGGAGATCATTATACACAGCAACAACAAGACTATATGATGATCAATTCTGATGGACATGGCTCTCTTCTTTTTTTTTTTATTAATACTTTTTATTTGCAAAACATATGTATGGGTAATTCCTAAACATTAACCCTTACAAAGCTTTCTGTTACAATTTTCCCCCCTACTCCCCACCTCTCCCCTAGATGGCAGGATATCCACTACATGATAATTATGTTAGAATACTTAAGAAATCGAATATATGTATAGTTATTATATCATTTTTTGTGCAGGAGAAATCGTATCTACAAGAAAGAATAATCTGTTAAAGGAAATACAATGCAAGCAAACCTCAATAGAGAACATGAAAATGTTATGTTGTGGTCCACATTTCACATCCCTCTCTCTAGGTGTATATGGCTCTCTTCACCGAACAATTGGAACTGGTTTGATGCATTTCATTGTTGAAGAGAGTGATGCCCATTAGAACTGATCCTCATATAGTATTGTTGTTGCCGTGAATAATGATCTCTTGGTTCTGCTCACTTCACTGAGCATTAGTTCATGCAGGTCTCTCCAGGCCTCTCTGAAATCATCCTGCTGGTCGTTTCTTACAGAACAATCATATTCCATAACATTCATAGACCATAATTTATTCAGCCACTCTCCAATTGATGGGCATCCATTCAGTTTCCAGTTTCTAGCCACTACAAAAAGGGCTGCCACAAACATTCTTGCACATATGGGGCCCTTTCCTTCTCTTATGATTTCTTTGGGATATAGGCCCAATAGAAACACTACTGGGTCAAAGGGTATGCATAGTTTGATAACTTTTTGAGCATAGCTCCAAATTGCTCTCCAGAATGGCTGGATCCGTTCACAGTTCCACCAACAATGTATCAGTGTCCCAGCCTTCCCACATCCCCTCCAACATTTGTCATTATCTTTTCCTGTCATTTTAGCCAATCTGACAGGTGTGTAGTGGTACCTCAGAGTTGTCTTAATTTGCATTCTCTGATCAATAGTGATTTGGAGCACCTTTTCATATGATTATAAATAGTTTTAATTTCCTCATCTGAAAATTCTCGGTTCATATCCTTTGACCATTTATCAATTGGAGAATGGCTTGAATTCTTATAAATATGAGACAATTATCTATATATCTTAGAGATGAGACCTTTATCAGAACCCTTAAATATAAAGATGATTTCCCAATTTGATGCTTCCCTCCTAATCTGGACATGGCTCTCTTCAACAATGAGATGTTTCAAACCAGTTCCAATTGTTTCGTGATGGAGAAAGCCATATACACCCAGAGAGAGGATTGTGGGATCTAAGTGTGGACCACAACATAGCATTTTCATGCTTTCCGTTGATGTTTGCTTGCATTTTGTTTTCCTTCTCAGGTTTTTTTTTCCTTGTAGATCTGATTTTTCTTGTACAACAAGATAACTGTATAAATATGTATACATATATTCAATTTGTCATAAATTTTAACATAATTAACATGTATTAGACTTCCTGCCATTTAGGGGAGGGGGTGGGAGGAAGGAGAGAAAAATTTGGAACCGAAAGCTTTGCAAGGGTCAATGTTGAAAAATTATCCATGCATATGTTTTGCAAATAAAAAACTTTAATAAAAAAAAAGAAAATTGTCTGTTCATATTCTTTGACTATTGGAGAATGGCTTGAATTCTTATACATTTGAGTTAATTCTCTATATATTTTCAAAATGAGGCCCTTATCAGAACTCTTGAATGTAAAAGTATTTTCCCAATTTATTGTTTCCCTTGTAATTTTGTATTAGTTTTGTTTGCACAAACTTAATTTTTAACTTAATATAATCAAAATTATATATTTTATGTTCAATAATGAGCTCTAGGTCTTAGTCACAGATCTGAGAGGTAAAATATCCTATGTTCTTCTAATTTGCTTATAATTTCACTCTTTATGTCTAAATCATGAACCCATTTAGATCTTGGTATGTAGTGTTAGATGTGGGTCAATGCCTTGTTTCTTCCATACTAGTTTCCAATTATCCCAGCAGTTTTTGTCAAATAGTGAGTTTTTATCCCCAAAGCTGGGGTCTTTGGGTTTATCAAACACTAGATTACTATTGTCATTGAGTATTTTGTCCTATGAACCTAACCTATTCCACTGATCCACTACTCTATTTCTTAGCCAGTACCAGATGGTTTTGGTGACCACTGCTTTATAATATAGTTTTAGATCTGGTGCAGCTAGGCCACCCTCATTTGCATTTTTTTCCATTAATTCCCTTGAAATTCTTGACCTTTTGTTTTTCCAGATGAATTTTGTTGTTATTTTTTCTAGGTCAGTTAAATAATTTCTTGGGAGTTTGATTGGTATAGCACTGAATAAATACATTAGTTTAGGTAGTATTGCCATCTTTATTATATTCGCTCGACCTATCCAAGAGCACTTGATGTTTTTCCATTTATTTAGATCTGACTTTATTTATGTGTATAGTGTTTTGTAGTTTTGCTCATATAGATCCTGACTTTCCCTTGTCAGATAGATTCCCAAATATTTTATACTATCGACAGATATTAATATTTTTTTATCAACAAATCAACATGCAGGGGCAGCTAGGTGGTGCAGTGGTTAGAGCACCAGCCCTGAAGTCAGGAGGACCTGAGTTCAAATCTGGTCTCAGACACTTCCTAGCTGTGTGACCCTGGGCAAGTCACTTAACCCCAATTGCCTAAGCAATAAATAAATAAAATAAAAAAATAAACATATAAATAAATAAATAAATCAACATGCATTTATTTTTTTTTCTCTTTTTAAAAATTTGCATAACATATGTATGAGTAGTTCCTCAGCATTGATCTTTACAAAGCTTTCCGTTACAAATTTTACCTCCAGTCCCCTCCCCTCCCCTAGATGGCAGGATTCGACAGTTATTTTAAATGGAATTTCTCTTTGTATCTCTTGCTGTTGGATTTTGTTAGTGATATATAAAAATGCTGATGATTTATGTGGATTTATTTTGTATCCTGCAACTTTGCTAAAGTTGTGAATTGTTTCCAGTAGTTTTTCAGTTGAGTCTCTAGGGTTCTCTAAGTATACCATCATGTTATCTGCAAAGAGTGATAATTTGGTTTCCTCGTGACCTATTCTAATTCCTTTAATCTCTTTTTTGTTCTCTTATTGCATTTCTAATACAATATTGAATAGCAGTGGTGGTAGTGGGCAGCCTTGTTTCACCCCTGATCTTCTTGGGAATGATTCCAGTTTGACCAACACTTCTGCAAAGATGATTCCACTCACCATCAATACATGGAATATGTGCGCACTTATAGACAATGTGAAATCCAGTAAACCTCAAAGACAAATAACTCTTGTCACAAGAAACCTCAATAGATGTTGCATCTCGGTAGAACAAGGCTGGCAAATTCAGTCCAGTTTACCAAACAAAGTTAGAGTTGAATTCAGGTTTTTCTGAAGTGGCCATAGAGATGAAGAGCATCATGAAGCTGGTTTAGATTTTGTAATCAAAACTAATCTAATAAAGAAGCTCACGTGCCTTCTAAAAGGACATGACATTGCCATGACCTGAATGACAGGCTCATGATAATGTGATTATCACTTGCAGGAAAACACCATACCATGGTCATCGGGGCCTATGCTCCCATCATAATGAACCCTGATGAGGTCAAAGAAAATTTTTATGAAGACCTGGAGACCCTTATCATCAATGTGCCAAAAAAGGACGTATATAATTCTGGGTGACTTTAATGCTAAAGTAGGCTCAGACTATCAGACATGACAGGGTGTCCTTGGGAGAAATGGAGTTGTAACCACCATAGCAATGGTTATTTACTATTGAAGACTTGTGCATCTCATGACCTTCTTATGACCAACACTGTCTTCCATTTACCTAAATATATTAAAACTTCATGGATGTGCCCTCACAGCAAACACTGGTATTTAATAGACCATGTGATTGTAAGAAGAAGAGATAGACAGAATGTAAGAGTAATAAAGACAATGTGAGGTGCAGAGTGCTGGACTGATCAAAGACTTATCCTCGCCAAGCTCAATATTTGTATTCAATAGAAGTGGTGGCTCCAAAGCAAAAAAGGCTACTAGAAGAATTAATGTCAACAGATTAGAGCGCTTCTCTGAGAGAAAACCGTTTGTTGCCAACTTGGAGAGTAAGTTGAGTCAACACACAGTTGGCACCAGTGGAGTAGAAAAGGAGTGAACAGCTTTCAGAGATTTGGAGTACAGCACTGCATTTGCGCATCTGGGTCAGAACAATCACAAACATCAAGACTGGTTTGATGAAAATGATGGGGAAATTCAGAAGCTGCTAAATGAAAAACGAGAACTCCACAGGCTGTACCAGCAGGATAGTTTATCCATCTCTAAGAAAGTAGCATTCAATTCCATCAAAAATAAAGTACAATCAAAACTTAGAGAGCTGCCGGATTCTTGCCTCAGTAAGAAAGCAGAGGAAATTCAGTTTTATGCTGATAGCAACAGTTCAAAGCATTTTTATGATGCACTGAAGGCTATTTATGGGCCAAAGAGCTATGGTGCATCTCAACTACTCAGTGCCAATGGTGCCACACTGATTAGTGACAAGGACATGATCCTAGAGAGATGGGATGAACACTTGCATAATATCCTCAACAGACATCAATCATTGCTGAGCTACTGACTGTTTATCTCAAGTTGAAATCAATCACTTTCTAGCTGAAGTGCCAGCTGAAGAAGTTTTGAAGGCTATTATCTTACTTTGTGTGGTAAATCACTGGGTGCTGATTTTATTCCAGCTGAGATTTATGAGGTGGGGGGAGGATCCATTGCTCATACAAAAACTGACCAAAATCCTCCAGGTCATATGGCAAAAGTAGATTATGCTCCAAGAGTTCAAGGTAAAGGGGATAGATTGTGCCATGACAGTCACAGGATGGGGTGGGGGGGTGCTGTCTCTCTCTTAATCATTGCTGGCAAGATTCTTGCCAGAGTCCTCCTTAAGAGGCTGACCCTATACCTGGAAAAAGGTCATCTACCTGAAAGCCAGTGTGGCTTCAGAAGGGACTGAGGAGCAATCAATATGGTATTTATTGCCTGACAACTCTAGGGAAAATGCCAGAAGCAGAACAGAGATCTGCATACAGCATTTGTAGATCTGACCAAGGCCTGTGATACTATCAGTCATGAGGACTTAAGGAAAATTATATCAAAATTTGTTTGCTCAGAGAGGTTCATCAGTATGCTTCATCAGTTTCAGGATGGCACACTTGCCTGCTTTCTGGACAATGGACACTGCTCTGGAGCTTTCCCTGTCACCAATGGAGTGAAACAAGGCCATGCGCTTGCTCCCAGGTTTTTTAGGATGATGTTTTCAGCCATGCTGGCAAATGCCTTCAAGGAAGACAAGAGTGGAATCAAAGTCAGCTACCAAATTGAGGGGAAATTCTTCCTCTTAAAGGGACTACAAGCCAAGATTCAAGTGGAGGGGGGGCTGGTGCATGATTTTTTGTTTGCAGATGGTTGTGCACTTGATGCAGCCTCCAAAGCAGAGATGCAACAAAGTATGGATCAGTTCTCTGCTGCTTGGGCTAATTTTGGCCTGACAACATAAAAAAACCCCAGGTCCTTCATCAGCCAGCGTCACACCATCCATCTGGGGAATCATTGCTTACAGCAAATGGAGAAGGTTTGAATGCTGTGGATAAGTTTTCTTACCTTGGCAGTCTATTTTCCTGGGATATTCACATTGATAATGAGATTGACACACTTATTGCCAGAGCTAGCTCAGTGTTTGGGCGGTTCTGAAGGAAAGCATGGGAGAGGCGAGGTATTACCTGCCTACCAAACAGAAGCCCTTGGCTGACCCCATTATTGTCTGACTAAGAAACCTAAACAGTCCACCCGTGCCTGGAAACTGAATCGCTGCCTTTGAATTGTGTTAGGAAGATTCTAAAGATCCCCTGTCAGGATAAGGGACCAGACACTAAGATCCTTTCTCAAACTAAACTGCCGAGCATTCCAACTCTACTGCAGAGTGCACATCTCCACTGGGCTGACCCCATTGTTCCAATGCCAAATGTACACATGCCAAAAAGATTATTTTATGGAGAACTCCCAAAGGCCTGAGAGCTTATAAGATGGTCCGAAAAAGTGATACTAGGACATCCAACGTCTTTCTTAAGAACTTTAGAATTGATTATATGACATGGGAGACATTGACACAGGACCACTCAGCATGGCGTGCCTTCATTACAGAAGGGGTTGTGCTACATGAGCAAAACTGAATTGAATTAGTTCAAAGGGAACATGAGATGTGCAGAGTTAGAGAAGCCACCCCAAATTACCATATGGAACATTTGTGCCTGGCTTGTGATAGAGCCTTCCAAACTCATATTGCTCTGGTTAGCCACAAATACATCATACTTTGACATAGTGACATTATTTTGGTCCTCTTTAAGTGTGAAGGAAAACCACTGACCATACCACAATTTGTTCAGCCATTCCCTAGTTGATGGTCATCCTCTGGATTTCCAATTCTTTGCTACCACAAAAAGAAATATTTTTTGGTACATATAAGTCCTTATCTTTTTGAGATACAGATCTAGTAGTGGTATTGCTGAGTAAAAGGGTAAGCACAGTTCGATAGCCCTTTGGCTTAGTTCTTAATTTTTTTCCAGAATGGTTATATCACTTCACCCTTCCACCAGCAATTCACTAGTGTGCCTATTTTTCCTGCGGTTCTCCTGCTTTCTTTTTAATTGTGGTTGCATTGAGTTTTTTTGTGCAAAAACTTTTAAATTTAATCAAAACTATCCATTTTATGACCAGCAAGATGATTTCAGAGAGGCCTGGAGAGACTTACATGAACTGATGCTGAGTGAAATGAGCAGAACCAGGAGATCATTATACACGGCAACAACAGTACTAGATGGCGATCAATTCTGATGGACATGGCTCTCTTCAACAATGAAATGTTTCAAACCACCTCCAATTGTTCACTGAAGAAAGCCATATACACCCAGAGAGAGGGATGCGAAATGTGGACCACAACATAACATTCTCATACTCCTTGATTGATGTTTGCTTACATTGTGTTTCCTTTATCTGATATATCATTTGTGTAGACAAGATTTTTCTTGTACAACAATGACAAGTTTGGAAATATGTATACATATATTCAATTTGCCAATATTTTAACATAATTAACATGTAGTGGATATCCTGCCATCTAGGGGAGGGGTGGGGAGTTGGGGGAAAAATTTGTAACGGAAAGCTATGTAAGGGTTATTGTTGAAGAATTACCCACACATATGTTATGCAAATAAAATAAAAAAAATGAAAAAAAAAAACTATCCATTTTACATACCATAATGCTATGTCTTCCTTGGTCATAAATTCTTCCTTTATTCATAGATCTGACAGCTAATTTTTGTGCTCCCCTGATTTTCGTATAATATTATCCTTTATATCTAAATAATTAATGTACAAGTCCTGAATCCAAGCCTCTAGACTTGGCCCATTGTTCTATGATGTTTAAAAAAGTTCGAAACGCATCATTTCCAGAGAATTTAGTCATTTTATGAACAAGATCACCACATTTATTAATAAAAGGTCATTTGATCATGTCTCTTAGACCAAAGATTCCTCACGACAGTGAGTTTATACGGCCTAGGAAAGGCAGGAGTTCCTGAGGGTGGCAATCATTTTTGATTGGTTAACAATGAATGAGAAAATATATGGTGGTGAGAGTGTGGAGTCTATTACAATGAGGGGCTTAGAGTACTTGACTCGAGTCACCCAAGTCTTGGTCAAAGAGATTTATCAATTTCCATGTCACCTTTCTGACAAAAAGAAGAATCAACATTTTGCCAAACTTGTCTGGGTCAACACAATGAGCAGGAAAGCAGCTGTTACCCTAAACTTACAATTTCTTTTACTGTTTGATTAGATCTTGGCCTGGTAAAGCTCTGCCTAAATTTCCCACATTGGATGATTTCCAAATGAGGAAGTAGAATCAGAAAAAAAACCCTTGGTTCTGATTCAACAATTAGTTATTAAGAAAAAAAAGAATAATCATTTTCCTCCTCTTCTTACTGCTATTCCCCATGGCTTAGGCCCCAATGAGTCAATGTAGCTTTCACACACACACACACACACACACACACACACACACACACGAGTGAGAATAGGGGAGCTAGAGACATACAAGGACATCCAATTTTCTCTCGTTCATAGACTTTTAATAGGTTGATCTGGGGACCACAAGTCCCTTATTAGTCCCAAATATATTTCAGGTCATCTTTGGATCTCATCTTCCAGTGGCTTAGGGGAAGTGAAGGCATCTCCCCAACACAATGAACCTATGTAAAGAGGAAGGTGATGGTAAAGGGATCTGGTCTTCAGGGAGGGCTCAGGGAACCCTGAGAGAGAGTAAAGGGAATTTGAAGACTAGGTGTCTGAGTCTGAGAAGATAAAGGGATAGAAGTTTCCATTCTAGGGTCCCGATCATGACATTCGTTACCTTAACTCAGAATCCTACCATGGAGTTTTTGATGGAGGTTGTGAGTCCTGGGTGTGAGCAAAGGTAGACTGGGAGGGATGGAGAGAAAGAGGAAAGCTGCAGTTAGTGCATTAAGTTCTTAAAGAGGTTGGGATTAAGACAAAGGATTCCCTGTTCTCTCAGGGAGCTTGAGATTTGGGGAGAGATGATTTGATCTCAGAGACAAGTGAGGGGTGAAGGGGAGGAATATCTAGATCTCTAGGAGGAATTAAGGGGTGGGATACTTGGGACCTTGAGAAAGCAAGAGATAGAAGGCGTGGGACTTTGGACTTTCTTATGTGGAGGCCAAATCTGATCTTAGAATGTCCAGTGAGTGAGTCCCAAAGCCCATGGAGAGAAATCCCTAGTTTGGGGGTAGAGAGTCTCCTCTGGCACATTGGACTGACCAGAATTCACCAACTTGGTATGACATGAGGCCTTTGTAGATGGGTAAGATGAAGCCGTTCTGGACCGATAGGTCAAGTTCTGCAAGATGATTAGGATAAGGCTCTGGGGGAGGCTTTGTTGGATGGGGCTTTTGAGATGATCTTGGACTGATCAGACGAAATCTTGGCAGATGGGTAGGGTGAGGTCTTCTTTGAGTGGCTGGGGGAGTCTGGAGAGTACAGTGTGAGTGAGACAGCAGTGGACATAAGGGAATGACTGGAAGGTGACTTGTCTGCCTGGCCAGTGGAGGCCTTCCTGGGGTGGGCATCGGAGTCCTTGGTAAACTCGTCAGGTGAGACCTTGGTAGTTGGATGGAAGGAGGACTTCTTGGAGTGTTTGGGTGAGACTTTGGTGAAG